>JAHWXV010846831.1:0-10061 GCA_024586415.1 Phrixothrix hirtus
TTCTAGAATCATCTAGAATGTTTTCTTTTTAATAAAATAGATGATGTAATCCGCAAATGACTCATTGCAGTAATTTATGTCTGTCAATTCAATTAGGTCAACAGTGAGTCATAGCATTACATCATTATTATAAGTAGTATTCTGGAGTATTCTATTTTTATTTTTTCTAGAATTTATCTCTGCTGTATAAGTAGCATATTACATTCTCCTAGTTTTAGTTTTTCTTAGAATCTTGTATTGTGCATTACTGATATAAATATAAATATGCATAAATTGAATTACAAATAAATGTTGGCGCTGGTGGATTGTAAAGTAATTAAATATTTAAAATAAATTAGTGTACATAGTTACTTTTAGAATTTTAGTGAATATAAATAAACATTGTAAAACAATTAGCTGGTTTCGTTACAATATTGTGATTTCTTTGTTTATTCAGCATGACATGTATCAAGGTAATAGTTTTTCTTTGTAAACTGTATAATTATTCATTTCAAACTTTACTTGGTTTAGTACATTTCTTGAGAACAAAAAGTAGTTATAAATTCTCTCCTTATTTAAATTTCAGCCAATCGTCTGTATATAATTCCCATTCCAACATTGGCCTTTAGAACATTTTATGTAACAACGAAAGGTGGTAGAATTAATTTAAGTAACGTTTAAGTGCCTTAATGACGAACGCTTTGCTCGAGACCTTGAAAGTTTACATAATTAGAAAATCCTTTGGGATTATCTTAACATATTCCCAAATGGAAAACATAAGAGCACAATAACATTTTTACATGGTTTAAATATTTTCAATGGGCATAGATTCAAACAATGGCGTAAGCTTCTCAATATCAACAGAAAAAAACAAAAGAACAAATTAGGTAATAAATTTGTATGGATTTTTTGTAGACTTTGATAGCAAAGTTTTCACTATAAAAGACAGGGTAGTTTGCATTGAAATTGATATTGAATGTATCGATTTAAAGTAAATGTGTTTCACTATAGAGTAAAAGAAAAAACGAAGGTTTGAGCTGTACTAATTCGTTTCTAATGTATTTGGATGTATTTCGAAAGGTTAACATAGTTAACTACAATAATTGCCTAATTTTTGTACTAAGTTTAATTTAAAATCCATACAGGTATAAACAGGTACTTAACTAAAAGAAATATGTGTGATTTGTAGGATAGAAACATAGTAATGAATGTTTCGAAAATATCGCCCACAATATAAGTAATTTTAATATTTTTTAATAATTATATGTAAACGATACTCGTACAATAAAACAACTTTATTGGATGTTATTAACAATACGTTGTGTAAGCTATTCAATAAAAGGGCAAGAATTTTAATTATTTTTCTAAAATACGTGTACATAAGTATGTAAGTACATGTTTTCTGCCATAAAGTTTTGCATTCAACAACCTCAAAAGCATAGCACTTGGCTATGTCTCCCACAAAAGTTTGGAAACTTAAATAACTTCAAGTATCAAGTTCGACGTTAAAACATTAATCACATGAATTTAAACTTGTGATTGGTGTTTTACAAAAAGAAACATTTTGCTGTTAAGAACTATTCTGCTAAATACATTGTATCAGTACACAATTCGAAACTTATTGGTTATTTTTAGTTTAAACATTGTTTGGCTAACTCACGATTATATTACATGAAAAAGGGAAAAAACGTAATAAATGTATTTTCCCTTATTTGTCTGCTTTCCTCTTTTAGAACAAAACCATGCAAATTTTGCGTACCTAAAATTAGAATAGACAAGACATGACAGCGTACAAATACATTGTCAACTAATATCTTGAACGAAGTTTTTTAAAAGTTATTAATTAATGAATTAAGAGTGGGTTATAGAATAATAACATAATGCTAAAATTTCAGTTCTCGAGACCATGGCGTATATCATTGTTATTCTTAAGAAGCAAAGTTGGATTCGAAGCTAAAGTACTTGGTCACTTGCAAAATGAACTTTTTGGAATCGTACGTTATATACATTACAAAAATAATTGACACCTATTTTTTTAATCCGTAACCGAGGTCATTTAAAGAGCTATAACGACCCTCAAAGTTATACTGAAAATTTGTTTAATTTTTAATAATTCAAAAACCGTAATAGATAGAAAAAAATTTTCAATTGGCGCTGCCATTTATTTACGACGGACTTTCCGCTGATGTCTACTCTGATCCAGTGGCGTACTCTCTGGGGCACAATTGGCGTAAAATTAGGGACAAAACCAGCAAAAATAGGAAATATTTCGTCTAATTGAAAATTTGATTTCATATTCGTAAACTACGTCCAATGTTCTAATTTAAGTGCTTTTCCTGAAATTCATACCGTTACATTTAAAGGCTACAAAAAAATAATTCGTTTTCCATGTAAACTGCCTATTTCATGTATAATAAATCATAAATAATTATTTTTTTTGTTTAAATAAATCTTTATTATTAATGCAAACCATTTACTACATGCTGGCATCTCCAAAGTTGTAGTGTAAATTAGATTTCATTAAATATCTGGAAAACGAAATCAGACAGAAAGGATTTAAACTGAAATAATTTTCATTTATTTTTAAAAGATTTTTTGTAGATATACATTTCAGTGTATAATCCATTGGGATTCATTAATCCAAAACTTAAATAGTTTCTATTTTGATGGTTAACTTAAACTAGTGTCCTGTTATATTTTTAACTATCGTACATTTTTTACAACCAGATGTAAAGGTTGCTAAAATAGTCACAGGGATACTATAACAAATTTAGAATCAAACATCTGCGATTTCTAAAATGGATATGGGAAAATCAGTAATAAAAACGTACTAGCGTATTATTAGTTCAATTTAGTGAAATATCTGTAACTGATAGTGCCCAATTGTTAGTAGCAGTCGCTAATAGTTTCTAATAACTTGGTATAAATAAATTTAGCAAATGTAAGATATAATTGACAGAGCAACTGAAGATATTACACCTACTATTGAATATGATATAATAGACAATTGTATCCTACATTAGAACGCAATTTTGCAGAAGACATTGAAGGTTTTATTGAAGATTCCGTAGCACAATCTAAAGAAAATATAGATCCTATTGAAAAAGATCCATTAGAAAAATTTAGTATGCTAGACGAATTGCCCTGTTTCTATGATGAAAGTGATTCTATTGATATTGAATCTAAATAAGGTGTCGAATTTTAGAAAAGTGGTAAAAACAAACGCAAACGTATTTAAAGTGTTTGTAACCGTTTTAAGCGAGGAAAACATTTACAACAGTTATATAGGTGGAAAAAACAAATACAAGAAGGTGAAACTAAAGCAAACAAATTTAAGTTTATTAATGAATATGTTTGGGCAAATTTTAATGAAGCAAACGAGAGGGGATCGATTTTTCATGATATAACTCTACACCAATGAGCACTTGCAGCCAAAGATTTAATAGAAATGCTGTAGTTTAAGACCTCAAATACATGGCTGTTCCATTTTAAAAAAAATTTCGTATAGTTTCTAGGAAAATAACAAAAATTATCACAAAAACAGAGCAAGAAGGGGTTTCCAATTTAAAACTAATATGTGAAGAATTCATTAATGCAGTAAAACCTTATTTGGTTAATTATAGTATGCAAAATGTTTTTAATTCTGACCAAAGCGGTTTCAATTTAGAACTTCATTCTTATCGAACATTGGCTAACAGAGGTATAAAATCAGTTGTTACAGTTGTCCAATCAGTGTCGACGACAACGCATAGTTATGCAATTCAACCTACTATATCTCCTGACGGTGAGTAGCTTTCACCTTTGTTTGTAGTTTTAAAAGAACCAACAGGCGTATTTTGTCCTAGAGTACAACGATGGTTATTCAAAATAAAAAATATTTATATTTTCAAGTCCTAAAGTGAAAAATTAACAACCGAACATTTTAAAGACTAGTTTCAGAATATGCATTTAATTAATATTACCACAAACTCTCTCTTATTACTGGATTCACGGAGTGGTCAATGTCCTAATACTATAGTAAATATGATGCTAGCAGATAAGGAAGTTACAATATTAACCATACCACCCAAAACAACACCGTATTTTCAGCCTATAGATGTTTATGGATTTCGTTTTTGAAATAATTATGTGCGAACGTTATCTGATTTAAACTTGGTATCAAATAGTGATATTAATTTTCATTCAAGAAATAGCATTATAAAAATGCAATATTTAACACACAATCAATTATCATCCCCTCGTTTTAGGGATACTTTTATCTATGCATGGTACAAAAGTGGATATTTAGATCAACGCCCAGCTTTTTATTAATCCTGTAGAATATGCCTTTTTTAAAACGGAAACTGGTTTGAATTCAACGTGCGCTATATTTGGAGCAAATGCTATTATTCGCTGTTCATGACGTAAAAGGTTTTTCTGCATAAAACATTATTTTGAAGAGTATCATTACTGTGAATATCATCAACCTTAATCTGCACTTTACAATACATTGAAGTTAAATATCAATATAATAAAGATTTATTTAAACAAAAAATAGTATATTATGCAACAAGTGGAGGAAGCTGCATTTCAACCGCGAGATAGTTTTTTCCACGAGCGAGATGGCGAAGCTATCGAGCGACTACAAAAATGTTCGAGCAGTTGAAATGCCTTCTTCCACGCGTTGCATATACTATTTTTTCTACGAAGCTTTGAAATAGACTTAAAATAGAGCTATATTGTGTAAACAGCGTCACATTCGAATTCGCATTGACAATTCAATTATGTTTTAAGGTAACGTTGATTTTTATAGAAAAGTACATTATGGCATGCTATTTTATAATGCGTGTATTTATAACAATTAATAGCGATCAATTTGAACCACACTGGCAATTCAAATGCAATTTCAATCACTGTTGCTGTTGAAATTGAATTTCTACCGATATTATCGATGTATAAATGACATACTTCAATATTAACGAGTAGAAAGAAATAATTATTTATGATTTATTATACATGAAATACACAGTTTGCACGGAAAGCGAATTATTTTTTTTTTTGCCTTTAAATGTGACGGTATGAATTTCAGGAAAAGCACTTGAATTAGAATTTTTAACGTAGTCAACGAATATGAAACCAAACTTTCAATTAGACGAAATATTTTGCTATTTTTGCTGGTTTTATCCATAATTTTACGCCAATTGTCCCCCATCGGGTACGCTACTGGATCACAGTAGACACTAAAGTAAATCCCTTCGTAAATAAATTGAAAATTTTTTTCTATCTATTACGGTTTTCGAATTATTAACGAAAAACAAATTTTCACCCTAACTTTGAGGGTCGTTATAGTCCTTTAAATGGCCTCGGTTGTCGATAAAAAAATAGGTTTCTATTATTTCTGTTTGTTCTACATGTATACAAAGTTTCATTGAAATTGGGAATTAACTCTTGGAGATGTTCCCTTGTAACTTAGCATAATGAGGATGATATAATTATGTAAAAAGCAGTTAATCTTAGGAGCAAAATTCAAACTGGCAATTCTTGTTCTAATTAATATAATATTAACTCATTATAAAATTATTTATAAAAGCTAATAATTGGCACTCATCGTAAAAAAGGGCAATATACACTTTCTAAAAAATTAACGCGCCAATTGAACAACAATATTTTTTATTTATTGAACAAAAAGAGAAAATGCTAAACTTTTGTGATAAATCTGTAATAAATTAACAATGCTTCTAACAAAAATTCTTTTAAAAAATCTATTAGATGTGATTAACAAAAGTTAAAAATTGGAAGAATTGAACAGTGAAAACTGAAAAAATTAAAACAACAAATTTGTAGCGAATCTTTCCGCTTCTAGCACGAATAATAAACTGACACAACGACGACCCATAGTTAAAATGAGCGTCTGCACTTAGTTTTGTTTCAGTTTCTTTAAACTTCGAACCAAGGTCTGCCCTAGCTCTCTTAAAACTTGTGGTTGGACATGTGCTGCTCGCAATCGTGTACTGAGAACGTCACAGAGACATTCAGGTACCTATTTGAACCTCCTCCAGATGATTTCTTACAACCCGAGCTACGTGAGGTCGGGCATTATCATTCAATAGTAAAAAATTTCGCCCCATGTATCGGGAAAATGGCAATATATGTTGCTTATAAATGTCTATTGTGTACCTTCCAGCAGTAAGCATTCTATTATCTATGAGTACAGGTTCTGCAAGAGGTGCCAAAGGAACACTTGCCGAGACCTTCAGAGATATCCCTCCATATAAAATTTTATGAGAAAAGTTACATCAGACATATCGTTCATTTGGTCATCGATAAACTCGAACACAGTTGCGACGTGAGATGGAACTGGAATTCAACCAAATCAGCTGTTAGATTTACCGTCATATGCGTTGATTACTGTGTAACGGGAGCCATTTAAGGTTACTAAATCGATTATTCCAGCGTAAAAGGTAGCAATTGAATAATGAGATGAGTAGTGATTCTAATAGATAATAGATCGTAGAAACATTGTGAATTATTCAGGATGTAAAATACATATAAAAGATAGCTAAAGATATATGACCTGTTTTCAGGCGATTAAGCAAAATGTAGTATCGTGGTTACAGCGTCAGATGCTGGACAGGGGACGCTGTAGACAAGCTCTATGTGGAATAGTGACCTAGCCAACTGGCTGAATACGTAAGCAGTCTTCTATTCTGGACTGGAATTAATCCGTTCCTGAACAACATGATATAGCATATCGTCTGGAGGAGTATCCTTGACAAAAAGAATAAAAACGGATGGGGTACGCATTTGTTTCCTAAACTGCTTGCTAATGAAGAAAAATACGACGCAATTAGAAGGCGTTGTCAGTAAAACTAATTAACTTACCCTATAAAGGCAGAACACAGAAAATATTTTAAATTAGAAAATTTAGAAGTTCATATAAAACAATGGAATATATTGCTATCGCAAAATGTGTGCGACCAGGAGATAGGAAGTTGTACAATTGGTTTTTATTAGTGCAACCTTCCAAAAATTCCTAAACTACTTGTGTATCGCTTAAATAGAAATATGAACACAAATGTAAATAATTTGTATCCTTTGTACCACTATTTGTACACTTAAAGAAATATACAAAATTTTGGTAGTATTGGTGTGTAAATGTGATACAGAATCTAAATAAATGTAAAATATCAAAAGAAGAAAACAAAATATACAGGGCGTTCTCTAAGAGCGTATATATAGTGTCTTCTTTGTTTATCTTCCTCTTTAATTCCACCTGTCGAAATATTGGAACACCTTTCCTAGGCGTGAGTTGTAGATTTCGATCCTCCGAGTATTTGAGATTAGAAATTCGACGAGATTAAAGGCAATTAACGAAAATTTGGCAAGGATAAATACTTTCCATCTGTAAACAACAACAAACCTGTCAATGTCTGTTTCATGTTTATGTTATTCATGTTGTTCATCCTCGATATCCGTCGGCTCTCCTCAAGATACCGTAGCTTGTCAGTCACTGCAGCAGTTAATGTATCAATTAAGGGAAATTGGTTCCAGAATTGGAAACTTGCGAAACAAATGTACTAAAGATATTTCACAAAACAGTTAATTTAACTTTTCTATTTAAATTAGTATAGTAAATCATCATTCTGTAACAATAATTGTTAAACAACCTAACGATTTGTAAATTTTGTTTTAACATTGTTTAAAAGATATTATCTCACGAAGCGCTTGGACACTCAAGTTTCACGATTGTTTCGTAATATAGTTGACATAAAAAGATCAGTCTGTTGCTTTTGATTATAGGTAAATACTCCCGGATTCGGAGCGGCTGTATTTGCATATCAAAAGTGTGGACCTTTTTCCGTCAACTAGTTGCCTGATGTTGTTAGATTTAAGCAGTTTTAGCCAATACTGATTTGTTTTTCAACTTGTTTATGTACCTGTAGATATGTTTATTATGGGATGCTAATTTAATTTATAAACGTGGAACAATCGTTTTAGTTCAATAGATTGTAAGCGGGTCTGAAATTCTTGCAACATTTGTAATTTACTTGAAAACACTCGGTACATACATCAGTGTAGTAATAGTAAAATCTAATTGGTGAATTACCAGTATCATTTTTATGCCAAAATTACAACTGTAAATTTGTAAATTGTACAACTATACGTTAACAACAATTATTAAAATTCAAAAATCCCAGGTTACGTTTTGTAAAACGTAGGAGAATTTTTCTTAAATATATTACTTCAGCAACTCCCGTGAGACGGTTTGCATGTCTAAAAATAAACGTTAATCCCTCTCGTTTTATCTCCTGCAATTTCAATGAGAAAACTTGGATTATCAGGCAGTAGAGACCTGAGTGTTGAAAAGTGACGTTGCTTTCCGCAGTGCGTGCCTAGGCGATATTTAAAGAAAAACATTTGATGAGTTTCCCGTATAATCTAAAGGGGATCAAATTGGTAGAAATTTTAACTATTTCGGCCCAGAAAGAATTGTAGAAAGGGCCAACTTCAATTACCCGTCGATTCGACAAGGCTGTACGTAGAGTACGATAATTAAAATATTCTAGGCAGAACGGTTGTTATTTTCGATTCCTTTGGGGAGTTGAATGTCTCCAAGACACCATGTAAGTAATACATCCATTCTTTACATTCCACCGATGTACACCCTCTCGTTAGTAAACTCTGCTAGGACAAATTAGTCGATTACGTATAAATTCAAGACAAGTTAGTTATTGTCATAAATAAAAGACTAAAGTTTTAAATTTTTAACTGTTCATGTTATTGAGATCATTAGGGCCGATGTTTCTTGTTCATTTTAAGTCTACTTTAGTTACTAGTAATCAAAAGGGTTCTTTGATTTAGATATAAAATATTGCTGCATCCTTTATTCCCTTCCCGGGAGACATGTAAATCGTTAATTGTAAATCACATTTTTTTCGTTATCATTATACTCAATATTTAAGTATAGATCTTATTTTTTTATATATGTAAACCCGTAGTTGTAGTAACACATACTTTCTTTAAGGTGTTAATTAATTTTAAGTGAATAACCTATTTTAGATAGTACGTCCTAAATTTAACATGTGTTGTGTTTATTTTGTAGTGGTGCAGTAACTATTTTGAATTAATTAACTTAAATTTAAAGCTTTAAAAGAATTTACAAAAGTTAGTAGTTGCTAAATTTTTAAGTATATGTTTTTAGTCCGAATATACTATTCTATAATTTTGTATGGAAAAGTTGATTTTTAAAGCATGTGTGTTGGACACGTGTGCGATAAGGGATGACTGTGAGGTGCGTTCAAGGCTTTTTAGCGGAAACGCCAGGCAGAGGCGGTCTCCTGATTTGGTTCGCAAGAAATTAATTGCGAGTTATAATTAAATTATTTTGTTTTCCTGTGCGGATACGTAATTTTTTCGTTGCAAATGTGCAGAATAAAGTTTCCGTCGAAATGTTTTGTGGTATTGCCACGCAAGAATTAAAGAATATATTTAAATGGATTTCTAGTTTATTCCTAGAAAATCACGAACTTTTGGTGCCCTTCGCGCGAAGATAATTTTTTTGTTTAAGGCAGTAGCTGATTTTGATTAGTTGTTAATAAACATATTTTGGAATACAAATTTTGGAAGTTTATAATTTAATCATGTTTTATCTGGACCGCACAAGATAAATTTTCTATTTATATACTCCGAAAATTCAGCTATAATTATGTGGTTGTTTCATCGACACTAAATAACTTTTTAATCTACGGCGAGGAAATCTGCATTTCTGCCAGCTTACATGCCGAAATCTTCATCAGTTAAATGGATTCGCCTCAGAAAATTACGTTTGCCGTGAATGAAGTTTTACAGTTATAAAACATTTGCTTACTTAAATATAAACGTACCTGTGCATAATTAAATCTGTTTTAGGTAGATTACTTATCATAGTACCCGATTTCTTTTGTACAATACGAAAACGAGCACATCAAAACATTTTGTAAGTATATTGTGACCATTTTTATGCACAACGTACAGTTTATATAGTTGAATATTTATTGTAGAATTCGTATATTGAAAATTTTAAATTGTTATTAAATTGATTAGTTTCTTAAATTTTGAATTTT
>JAHWXV010846853.1:0-11037 GCA_024586415.1 Phrixothrix hirtus
ATGGGAAGGTGTTGTATACTAAGATCAGACATTTTGAAAAACTACGTTTAATTTTTTAATTAAAGTTACACAGTTTAAACCAAAAATTGTTTTAATTATATACATTTTTAATTACTTTAAGCAATTACTATGTTTTGTATAGTAATCTTGTATCTATTTACTACATAGTTTTTGCAATAACTTGCTTGCTGTATGAAAGAAAATGATAAAATTCGTTATTTGTTAAGCATAATACATAGCCATTTCATAAATACTATCCCAAGATTAAATCAAACAGAGTAACGCAAGTGAAGCGAAGGAAAGAAAATTTTAATAGAAAATAAACAGTATGAATTTTGTAACCATATTGATATATAATTTACTGAAAATGGTCTCCTTGTGTCTTCACATAGGCTTGTAGTCGTCAACGCCAGTGTTCTGTGACAGAACGTACAACTTCCAAGTCAATATTTTCCACTGTTTGAACCGAAGATGATTTTAATTGTTTTAAATTTCCGAGAGTTTTATCGCAGACCTTATGCTTTAAAAATGATGAAATTTTATAATCCAAAGGATTTAAAAAGCCCAATCTTCAGGTTTAATAAAATTAACAATTTGGTGATAAAATGATTCTTGGTGGCGGGTCTTACTGAAAAATCCAATACTCGCTTTTAAACATGGTATCCCAGAGAGCTTAGAACCTCCGCTATAACATTCTGTTGATACATCTTAGCACCATCATTAACAGCTTTTTGACAAAATGAATTTGAATAGTGTTTAAATAAGGTACTCTCAGCCAAACCACAATAAATTTCTCGAAAGAGCTTTTCAGTAGCTTCAGTTCTACTATAAGCATACACTCTTATCGTTCTATTTGTTTATATTTTCTTTAAGACGCAGCATATTTCACGAATTGAAAATGTCGCTAATTGTTTTGTGACACCATCGTGGGCATAAATTAATTTTAAGGAATTTAATTAAAGATTCTTGATTAAAATTTAATCGAAGGCGTAGCATACTCAGTCAATTAAATATGTCGCGAACTGCTTTGTAGCTTCGTCCCAGGTGCAGATTAATTTTAGTCAATTTTATTAAGCATTTTCGACTGAATTATCATCGAAGACGTCTGAACTATTTTTCTATATACAAAAATCATTGGCACTACGTAATTAATCAAATAATTTAATGGTCGGAGAAAAATTATAGGCATAAATAAATATAATAGCTGACAATATTAAATTCTAAATTTATTTTAGTCTATTTTCGCTAGTTAAAATAACCCAATATTGTAAGAAATAGACAAGGCCATTTTTGAGAAACAAGTAGCAGTGTACGAGGTAGGCGCCATAAATTCCCAGCCTGATATAGAAAAAATGAACTTGGTAAAATATAAAAATCTTTATTTTTCAATATAATCTACCCTAACTGCAATGTATTTATTACAACGATCAATTAATAATTCTATACCCTTATACAAATAATCTAAAGTTTTTCCCTCAAAATGTTCTATTGCAGGCGTTTGCACCTCACTATCATCCTGAAAACGACGTCCCCTAAGGTGTTTTTTTAATTATAAATTGAATAATAATCACTAGGAGCTATGTCCAGACTATATGGTGGATGTTCCAATTCTTGAAAATCGCATTCACATATGGCAGCTTGTGAGACGGCAGTATGGAAGGGTTCATTTTCGTGCTATAATCGAACACCTTTTGTCAATTTTCCTCAACGTTGTACATGAATATTGTCCCTTAATTTATGCAACAAAGACGCATAATATATGCTGTTGATAGCTGTATTGCGCTCTTTAAAGTTAATGTGTAAAATAGCTCATTGACTTTAAAGGGCGTAATACAACTGTCAATAGCATATAAAGACAGTTAATACAGAATTCACGGACTTTAAAGTCGCCAGCACGCTCATTTGGCGTTAGCACGTGAGTACATAATCATTTGACAACCTCTTAAATTCGTAGGAACGGTTTCTAAAACTTAGGATATTTGTAAAATTTACGATATCTATTATCCTATTATCACTACAAGGTATTAATTTTTGGATGTATACTCGGGAATAAATAAGCATGCGATCTTTAATTAAAAAATTGGAGTGGCAAATGTAGGTTTCACAATTTTAATTTAGTTGGCAGTATTACCTTTCCTACTTGCTTTTATTGCTTACCTTATGAACTACATCTGAAAATTAAATAAAATGCACCACTATCTAAATTTTGATGTATAAGATGCGAAGAATAACTAATTCTGTATACTGACATTATGAAAGCAACCAATATGTTTACATTGCTTTCACTTAACAAACTAGAGTTAAAATATATTATATTAATTATAATCTTAATATTTAATTAAATGGTATTGGATTTAGTTTATTAGTTTATTTTGTAATTATTTATTTGCCAGATTTTGAACAGTCTTCTCCAATTGTGGAAAATATCTTCTTTGATTAAAAGATCATTCAATAAGTATTAAACTTAATTTATAAAAACACACAACGCTTTCGATTAATAAATATCATTAAGATCTCATAAAGTCATCATCAAGAAATTATTATAAATTAATAATGGTATAATAAGAATATTTAATTAAATTGATTTAAAATAATAACAAATTAGCTGTTTAATTTTATATTATTCTGATTTGATAGTCTTCCCCAAATGTTGATTAAAATATTTAAAATGGAATTATTGTAAAAATTCTAAAATGTCACAAAACATTTTCGGTTTTATAATGAATCTGAAATTACAAAAGTTTTAAGGTTCGTAAATCATCATTAGTGTCATAAAATTGCTAAAGAGGTTTATGTGTTTTTATGATTCATTGTAATGAGTACGAATTAACAATGTTGGCATTAAATTTAATTAAAGGTTAATGATATTTTAACAATTAAAATTTTTTCCTATATAGAAAGCCTTTTTTTTGTTTCAAATGAATTTAATTAAATAAAAACTACTTTCATAAATATTATAAACTTTGTTCAAAAAATTCTATAAAATATTATATTGTGATAATGTTCCTTCAGGCACAAACTGTAGAACAGCTAAAACTTCATACATTTCTATTAAATTTCGAACAAATGGAAATACTGCTTCATCTACATATTTGATTTGAAACCAATTTCAAATGTATTAAATTCTCGCAGAGAGTATATAGATACAGTATTGTAAATTCAAAAATTTTTGGTAAATCTATTAAAAGTTCTAGAAATGAAAATTTATTCATAGGCCGTCTTTTTAATAGCTAAAATAATAAAACATGATTACAGAAATCAAGCTGTACACTTACTTATCACTGAAAAGATCAAATAATTGTTTCTACAGTAGTTATATAGGATGAATCTAAGAGTCTGCGAAATATTTTAAGAGGCGATTCTTTGTTGAAAATTAAATGGGGTTTTTCAAATAATTTTTTCTTCTTCCTCGCTTTGCAGAGCTGTGTCCTTCTAAAGGAAGTGGTGAAATTTCCGTTTTCTTTTTTTTCTTATATTATGGGAAAGATAAATAGATGACATTTGGGGATAGTCTTTGATTAATTAAATTGCTACTTATGAATTCTTTTTAATCATCCCTCAAGACTATAAGGAGTTGACTAGCAACTCTTATTCAATTTTTCATTAGAGTTTTTATCAAGTGAAAATTAAATGATTTTTGAGTAAAACAGTAAAATCGCTTTACACACAAAATCAGTTTTATTATTAAACCAAAATTTTAATCTTCAAAAATATAAAAACCTATGAACAAAATTGTAATAATATTTTAAAATGACTCCCTCCGTCAGGATACAAGCTTGTATTCGTTGATTGGCATATATGTTCAGAAAGTCCTGTTATGTTTCTAATTGTATTACATGACGCGTTAATGCGATCTCTTAAATTTTCAATGTTATCTACTGAATTATGGTAAACTAAAGACCTAAGGTATCCCCAAATGGAAAATCTATGGGATTGAGTTCTAAAGGTCATGGAGGACAAACTTGAGACCCTTCTCTGCCTATCCAACGACTTGTATATGTATCGTTAAAATAATCGCGTACGCTTCGGCTAAAATGTAGAAGAGCTGCGTCGTGCATAAATCACGACTCATATCTGAGTTAAAGTGCAAATAGTCAAAAAGCATAGAAAGGTTTTCTTTGAGAAGAGTAAAATAAGGATCGGAATTAATCTTCAAAAGCAAAAAGTGTGGTCCAATTAAATAGTCACTAACAAATTCGACTAATGCTTTTACAGAAAATTTATATTGGTGATGAGCTTCTACAATGAGGTATAGATTGTTATCTATCCAAAAAAGATTATTATGGAACTTTCTAATCGTTCCTTTTAGAAAACTTTCTGCATCAGTGAACAAAATATGTGTTAAAAATTGATGATTATATGCAACAATTTGGTGAAATCGCCGAGAAAAGACAATATTTTGTGGAAAACCATGTTGTATGGTGCTTTCACACGTAGTATGTGATATGTTCTTCCTTCAAAATTTTCTAAACTATTCAATCACTAACGTGCAGTTCTTCAACAATGCTTCTAGTACCTGTTTCAAGATATTATTTGATTTAGTTGAGAATTACTCCCTGTATCAACCAAATCTTTTTTTAATTTACTATATAACAAAGACGCTGGTGCAGATAAGGAAAAATTGAGTGATAAAATATTCATCGCCCAGTATACCTTTCAACATGAAAACGTCAATCTTCTGATGAATCCTCATCAGCATGACCAAACCCAAAATACAAATCGGCCATTTTGACGTTAGATTACCAATCATATAACTAACCTTAATTTGATTATTTAAAGAATAAATATCAAAAAATTATGCAAACAATAACTTTGAATAACTGTCAACACGCTACACGGTAAAACAAGGTGTTTTGACAACCACTTACTAGTTTTCTCAGTACATTTTAAGAATACCTACTAAGTTAACCAATTTAATTTTTTACTCAAACATTCTTAATCGTATGTCAAAACAAAATATAAAAATGTCTTGGAAATAGCTAGCGATTCTTTCTATTCTCTAATTTAATCATTTAATTTTGACCTGATTTTTTTAGTACTTTGTTTATTAATTGAAAAAGTGTAACTATTTTTTGTGTACGCACTGTGAAATAGACCGGATGGTATAGAGAGACAATATTTTCGTATGAAATATAAATTCAAATAATAATTATTTTATTGAGTTAAAACTAAAAAAATAAAGTTTGTCAAAAAAATGAGAAAAGTGACGGCAATGATGGATATTGACGCTTTTTAAAAATTTATCGATAATCAAAAAAGTGGGGAAATGATCATTTGTAAATGCATAATATATGACGATTGTAAATCTCTAACGGAAATGAAACAGCTGCAGTTGTAAACTAGTAGCTATGTGGGCGCATGCAAGCTACCCAAATTCAGGATCTCGATTAACTCACACTTATGAGTAAAAGTAAATAAACAATAACACACAATAGCCAAACAGATAGCCTTTTTGTTTCAAAGATCCTTTTGATTTACAAATAAAATCATTCAATTAATTTATACTGGCTTGCAAATATTCTTTTCTGTATCAACGATACAATGGACGAGACCTGATTCACTGGTAACCTCAATATAAAATCAGTTCAAATTAAAGATTGCAACTTAGTTTAAAAAGATACTGGAAAGGAATAGTGGAACTGAAATATACTTACGTAAAAATATTAGTTGTAAAAGTCAGTCATCTTCAATCATAGAGCAGTGTTGGATCGAAGTGACAATCAATAAAGATATCTTCGCTCTGGGGATTTGCTACCAACTACTAATTTTTAGTAGAAGAATTTATTTGATGAATTGGTATTGCTACTGGTATTGCAAATAACGGTATTCAACACTGTTGAAAAATTCTAGTAGGCTTGGCGAATTAACCATATCAGTTTAATTGAAGAGAACCAAAGGCATTTCTGCATTCTGAATGCTCAGCTACAAAACAAGCAATCTCTGCGGTTTTTGGAGGGGATTTTAAGCTCAATTGTCTGCGTTCTTTAAATATGTATATAAAATTACTAATTGACATGGATAATAACTTTAACACACAATGATTCGTTAAAGTACGCGCCAGAATTTGTCGTTCACTTAACACCCGTTTAGATTGCGTTTTTACAACTAACAGAGATATCTTTGACAATCTGAAAGCCCCCAATGCGGCTAATATATCGGATCACCAAATAACAGAAGACAAATTAATAGTTATAATAATAATAATAGTAACAATTATAATCAAAATAATAATCATTTATTCTGTTTACTAAAAAAAAAGAACATAACTGCACTACAATATTTGTTAGACAGAGTCACAAGGAGATAATTCAAGCTTAGCTTGTTCTTCCGTCATCATCTTGTAGAGGAGCTACCTTAAAAAGAAGTATATTCCTAATCTAAGTAATATTAAATTTTTTATAATTTAATAAGTACTACAACTAAAAGGTATTAAAGAACTATAAATAAAAATAAAGAACTTAAGGATGCTACTAAAGAGTCTACTACAGTACTGGAATGTCCCACAGAAAATCCAATAGTCACGTATTTTGCTGCTGAAATAGTTACCATATATTTTGCCGCGAAGATTATAACTCTATCTCTTTCCTTTTGAGAAAAAAACTCCAAAGTTTAGATTTTTATATACAAACCCGGAAGATAATCGAATTCTACAAGATGTGTTGAGTTGTTCTAACCGTGTACAACAAGGACCTAATCATACATGTATCAAAAAGCAGGACTTGCAAAATAATGTACCAAAAGGTGAAGTGACAAACTAAAAAACTCATATTTTTGAATTTTCTCTAGTAGTGTTGAGTTATGCTAAGCGAGTACAACAACTTTTTCCAATAATAAAATTACATAAGTTCATCACCGTCCACGGTACAGCCGAAAATAATTTTTTATTCTTTTGCTGATCAGTGTCTATAACTTCGTACGCCTATAACTTTCGAACCCTGGTAGATAATCGAATTCTGCGAATTGTACTAACTGAGTAAAACAAGGAACTAATATAATACATGTATCAATAAATTCAGGACTTTTAGTTAATAATATATTACCAACTACGCACTCGAGTTTTATTAAGAATTCAAATGAATTGATGGCAGCATCTGATAAAAATTAATTAACTCTTGTTAACTTGTTAAATTTTTCTAAAGCGTTTGACATGGTTGGTCATAACATATTATGATCAATACTGAAATATATTAGTCCTAGCATAAAACTTAATTAAATATTACCATACTGAACGCTTCCAGATTGCAAAAATTGGCAATTTATTGTCTGAAAGTATGATTGTCATGTATAATGATGTGAGGCTCAATTTTAGAACCGTTACTATTATATATACAAATTTTTAAATTATCACATAAATTTAAATATTGTAAGAATCATTCCTATGTGGGTGTTGCTCAATTATACATAGTTTTTAAATCAAATAACACTAATACAACAATAAAAAGAAATTGTTTGCAGATAATCATCACTTGAATTGCTACAAAACAGAATTAATTGTATTTTGACTCATAAAGCTTAACGTACAATTCTTTAGCATCTATCTCTTCGTTAACTTTGACAAAACATAGATATCAATTAAAAGTGAAGCATCTAATCCCGACTGTGAATTTGAAGTTCCAAGCGATGTAAACAAATATATTCAGCAGAATTGTTTCTTTTCAAAAAAAGTCAAACGAGTTCTTTAGAATCATTAGTAGGATTTAATAGTTGTAATACTGTATAAGTACCCTGACTTAGTCTGGTAATAAAACGTGATACAAAAAATTCAAAACTGTTGTATGAGGTCAATCTTTGGCATTAAAAAATATAAAATAATCCCGCAAAATTTGAAGAACTAAATTAGTTAAACATGTTTAGTCAACGACAGTACCATTTTTACCAATCTGTAGTTACTACTAAAATTCCACCTAATCCATAAAATGAAATTATATTGCGATCATGTGCATATACCAAATATAAGATTTAAGGGTATACTTGCAGCACCTTATCACAAAATAAGATTTTACGAAAACGGTTTTTCATATCAAATATCTTTAAAATGCAGCGGGCTACCAGATTTATTTAAAATGTCCCCCTTGAAGATATTTAAGCTAAAATACTATAAATGCTTACTCTCAAAAAAAATCACTTTTTCAGTATTATATTAAAGATATTTTAATAATTTGTGATAAAAGTTATGTATATTTTTCATTTATCGTATTAACACCCATGTTCTTCTCTAGTTTTTATTATTTACTTTAAAAAGATGTAATTAATAAATATTCAACAAATAAAAACAAATTAAATATCGTTATTTATTCAAAAATTACAAATTGGTAAAATCCCATTGGAGATCATGGTATATGGTTACTATAAGCACATTAAAATTGCAAAAATCTCAAACCATATATAGGCAATTGACGTTCACTATATATTGTAAATTGTCTAAATTTCACTAAATTATGGTAATTCTTGTTTAGGCAATTATTTTCTTGAAAAGCTATTTTGAAAAGAATTTCTGCCGCTATTTAAAATTACATAAACAATACTTCCAAGTGACAACTTTAAGTGATCAATAAAAAGCCTTTTATTGAGAAAAAGTTCGATTTCTTGTTGTAAAGTTGCCACTACAGTTTCAACAATTATTTCTACTACTGGAGGATTTTCATCAAGTGTTTCAATTTTCTTAAACAAATAAGTTCTAAACAATTCAGGGATACTTTTATTTGAACTGAAACAGTATAGTTTTTAAATAATCTGTTATTACATTTCGCCAATTATCGCACATTTTAGATTGTTATTTTAATTATGAACTGAATAGCGTGCGATATTGTTCCAGTGATGGAGCTCGGATTGAATGTCAAAACCATTTTTGGTATAAAAGCATAACCCAACTTTTTTATTTTTTATTAATATGTACCGTCTGCCTTTTAAATTCTAGAAATGTCATATAATTGTTGTGTGCAGCGTTCCTCCAACACAAGAAAAGCGTATTACAGATGCCATTTTTGTCCGTTATGAAATTAAACTAAATTGTCAATGCTTACGCCCTCTGTTATCAATGACCAAAAGAATGACAGTTTTCGCACCCTTAAAGGATATAAACTATAATGTGCATAGGTGAAATTAAATTAATTCAAATGTGAAATTTACTCCTTTTGCGCTATTTTCGTGAATTTTTTTTGCATACAGTACATTTTCTTTGCTTCCCGGCTTCTGCTTGTTCTATAATATGCGTGAATGAATGTCGGCCTGATCGTTTTAAATTTGACAGAGGTAATGTTTTGTGGACTCTACGGTATAATTGATTTTATATCAATTTAATCGTTAGTCGAGCAATTGTTTTTAAGGGTCAACTTCCACGTAAACTTCAATAATTTTGTAATATATGCAAATTAACTTTACAAGTGGAACTAATTCAGAACAAACTGATTTTATGTACACATGTTATGGTTAAGGCTACAAACAACCCTACAAAGCTCTATTAAAATCAAAGTTGGGGAACGGCCGTCACCTTTAAAAAATTATTTCTGATTCGCGTTTTTCGTCAATATTTCACTAATTGTGAAACAATTGCGCAAGATATGACATTATTTGACTACATATTTTTTATAGAGTACACTTTTTAACTTCAACAGAGTTTTTGAAATTTTATTTTATTCGCATGAGTTGTTCCTGTAAATTATTGACTGTCATATTTTTATGGCAATAAATTTTCCAAATGATGTTTATAAACACCAAACTTTACGTTTATATAATCGCACGTATTAGAAAACATCTATACTGGTTTATTTATTTTCACCGACAATTGAATTTCTATAAAATTCTAACATCCACTAAGAAATTCAAATGATAATTAATCATTCAAGTCAAGTTAACAAATCGCATTTGTGTATAATAGTAATTAATAAACACTATTGGTTGATTTAGTGTTGGCAAACGTGATTTGGACAATTTATTGCCATAAAAATTTGTCAATAAGCATAAACTTCAACTTGCAAGAACAACCCATGCGAATAAAATCAAATTTGAAAAATCCTGTTGCAATATCAAAGTCGTTTGGTCTACAAAGCTAAAGTTATAACCATTTTATTAGAAATGTTGTGCTCTAGAAAAAATATTTAGCTAAATAATGCTGTATCTTGCGTGGGTTTTTTATAATTAGCGAAAAATTGATGAAAAACGCAAACCGGAAATAGTTTTTTAAAGATGGTGACTGTTCCTTGCCCTAGATTTTAATGGAGCCTTAAGCCCAAGATGTCTACGAAAAATGAACCCGTTCTGAATTAGTTCCACTAATCGACTCTTTCTTCTATAATTTGCCTAGTCTATTAGTAGTTAGCCCCTGTGCGCACCAATATTGTTTGGTTACCTTTTACAGTTAGGATTTGTTTTGTTTAGCTCTATTATCTTAAACAAATAACACAATGTCAATATAAAATAACTTATTATAATTAAATTAATCATGGAAAGATATACATATAACAAAAATTAGAAATACAATAAATGAGTTATGGTAAATAAAATAATAGTTTTATTAATGAAAGCAAAATTGTAAAAACGATTTGATGCTGTTAATGTTTACATAAAAATAACTACATTAGTTTACTGTAAAAAAATTTGTCTACAGCTAACCCACTCTAAATATTTTAAATTATGTTAAAATAACAAACGCTGTCTATAGAAAGGCAATTCCGGTTCCTACGTGAAAATTTAAATGAAAATTCGTATACTAGTAGATAACAAAATAAAAATAAATTTAATTTAGGTTAAATATTAAATAATTGTCTCTTAATTATGGTGATCGAGTATGACATGTCGTTAAGAATAATTACTTCACATATCGTAGATCAACTTTTTATACTTACTTCGTCTAGCTCCTTGAGTGGGTCGGCTCTTCACACTTCGAATTAATTCACACGCCGCACTATGGAATATGATAGAACAAACGATGATCATAAATCAATTTCGTAGATATAGTGAAAGTGCTACTTATTTCATTTTATCGTAAAACTAAAATGTCGTACTTTAATATGATGTAAGAATTTTTCTAATATTACT
>JAHWXV010847102.1:0-14816 GCA_024586415.1 Phrixothrix hirtus
ATTAGAAGCGGAGATATATTAAAAAACCGTTTTTGGGGGTGAACTTTGAGGGTGGTTTTCATGTCTTAAAAGTGCTTTACAGCAGATAAAAAAAAATAAGCGTTTTTTTTTGATGTTCTACAACATCAAAAAATCAATGACATCGGTGCGTTCGGGTTGGGGCCCTTTCCTTGTAAGTGCTGACGTACAATATTTCTTAAGGTATAATATTAATTAATATCAAAAATATGACTATCGTTGAAGAAAACACCGCTTGATGTTTGCCGATGGTCGAATTAGATTTAGAAATGTATCAGAAAGGTTCACCTTATAAAACAATATTTGTTGGTAGTTCAAACAGTTTAGGATGACTGGTAATGTTCTGAATGGTAAAACATCTATTGAAACAGCGGAAACGATTTGCCAAACATGTGTCTATAGTCCGAAAAAATCTCACATTTTACAACTACGATTTCGAAAATCAACAATACACGACGCCATAAGAAAGAGGGTAGATCTTCGTGCCTATATGATTTGTTTGTTAAAGATGTTATGAAGCTCACCGATAAGTAGTAAAGTTAAATTTGTTAAGAATTTTGATTCTAGTGGCGTTAATAGCGGACAAAGAAATGAATGAAATTTAAATACAATGTTTTTGTCTTAATAAAAAATAATAACTTTATTGTAAGCAAAACATTTCGAGAAGGAAGTAGGAATATGAGATACTGTATCAATATGAGATCTCAAGGTTTTGGCTTCTGTATACTACCGCCATCATCCGGATTGATTGTGAACTACGTAGTCTAGCACTTAGAGCATATTTTGAAGAGAGTGGCAATTGAGTTTCAGTTCTAGTGAGTAGTGAACGTTTTTTTTGTTAACGAAGCAGCTGAAACTCTTTGTTCGTCCAGATCGAAGCGATATTATCACCATCACATTTTGTAATATTGCACGAATCAAATCAGGTAGATCAGTCTTCGTTAATCACAGCTTTAGAATATTAGTGGGAAAATAAAAATACCATTTATATTTTCAGGTTAACATAATGACAAACTGAAATGGCGTGTTGATTGTAATGGGAGACAATTTGCTGGTACTAATTTCGAACTGCCTCGTATTGCTACCCGGTATAATACGTATTACTTAGAATGTTATAATTAGAGTACACTCTCTCTTTCAGATGCCAGCAGGAATAAAGTTATAAAAGGAAAAGAAAAACCTACGAAAGAATTATGGGGTTATCTGAACGCAGCCAAGATGTTTAACGTTCCCCGATCTACACTTGTACGTATGTGTTCGAATATATGTAAATGTTTGGTAGTTTTCTGTCTCTCTACTCTAGATGTGTTAATTTTGTAGACTGCGGTTATTATAACAGCTTCCTTGCTCCCTTGCATGCATATTAAATACCTGAATTTATAGATGGCGGAGATTGACATTGCCTAGAGAGTAACTTCTACCTAATTAGGAAGAAAACGATTTTACCTAAAAAGTGTTAAATACTTTTTCTGTAAATATTATATTGCTGAGTTATCCTGAATTGACCTATTTTGTTTCAGAAGATGACCTATAAAAGCAGTTAATACACTACATCCTTCAAATGGAACCCAAATTATTTGAATTGCCACAAATGACATTAAGCTTATGGTCTACCAGCTATCAGTTAAAAATTGTATCATACATCATTTTGGAGATGATAAGGCAGCACATGAGTGGACAGATTATTCTATTACCCGTCACAAAAGCAAGATATCCTTCAGGAAACCTAAGGGTACGGCAGCTGCTAGAGTCTTTATCGTGGAAAAAGTAGGCACTTTTTTCGATATTTTCGATCAGCTTTATGAAAAACACAAGTATACGCGTGATTGTATTTGCATTGTCGACTAGACCAGATTTTCTACAGTACGGTCTAAAATATCAAAGGTTGTTGGATAGAAAGCAACAGAGCAGGTAGGGAGCTTAATTGCAGCAGAAAAGAAGTCTCTGATAATGTTTATATACTGCATGAATACGGCGGGAAATTTTGTGTCTCCTTTGATAATGTTCACTAGGAAAAACGAAAACAAAGTTGTCAAGAAAAGGAAATCATATGAATCAATTGCTGCATGTTACCTACCTGGTTGGATCCAGGCACCAATATCTAACTATTCCAAACCATCAGGAGGATGTTCTGTATTATTTGTATTAGATGACCGCTACAGCTACATGAATAATGTGGCTGTAATTGAATTGTAACGATTGTGCCCTTACCACCGCATTCAACACAAACTCCAATCTCTTGACAAAACTTTCATCGAGCCATTCAAACTAAGCTATAGTGAGAAGGTGCGAATCTTTATGCGTCAGGAGTAAAGGGCATTCAGTCCTTTCGACATTTCGGAACTGCTAGGAAGAATTACTTGAAAGTCGACAGATCTTAAATAGCACTAAATAGAATTCAAGTAACTAGGATATTCCCAGTAAACAAAGGTGCTTGTCTGAGGCAGATTTATTGCATCATCTCAGAAAGCAGTTTCTTTAACTGAGACCACAATCTACAGATGAAAATGATGCCGTCCCAACTCTATTCACGTCTGCAGCTGAAAATAATGAAATCAACTCTGCTCCGTCCACGTTAGTAGCTGATACAATGCCACAAACTCCTTCGTGTAGTCGAACAACGCGCACATTGAGAAAACATCATTCGTAAGTCCTTATATTTAGTCTATGTCGAAAAATAGGGACCATAGAGCAGGATTTTCTGTAATGATTATATCATCCCCGTATAAGGAAGATCTGCTCAGCAATATACTCAAGTGGCCAACCCCCCATCTATCGGGAAAAGCAAACTAGTACTTCAAAGGAAGAAGAAAATAGCACAGATTGAAACAGAATACATTCAGTTACACAAGTATTCCAACTGTGTCAGACAATGGCTTAGATATTAATGATCGTGGAAAACACCAACCAACATTGGAAGATGCAACCTGTATATTCTGTGATACAAAATTTTCTGAGGATTCTAAGGGCGAATGGTGGATCCAGTGCTTATTATGCAAGATATTGATCGATAGTGATTGTGTGGGAATTGAGAGTGCTATGTATATATATATTATTGTAAAACCAGGTGAATTTTTGATATTGGTTCTAGTCTTTATATGTGGATGCCAATAAAACATTTTCTTTAATATTTTGCCGAAATTTCATAATTAATTTTTTTAAAAATAGTACTGTCTCATGCCCGATGTTGAGAATATGAGATAATGAACTTATTCAGAAGAAACTCAAATTTTAAATTTTTATAATGCCCAAAAAGTTTATATTTATGAAGAACGTTCTACCTAAAATAGACCACGGATTTATGCATTATTTTCTTATTTAGGTTTCTAAAATATTTCATATTTCTGCCTTCACCTCTACTACTTTTCAAAAATGAAGCATTTTATGTAAATCTTAGAACTTAATTTTCTTTATATAATTTTATTTTAGGTGATAATAAATTAATATTTTTAAAATTAATAAGAAATGGTAAGGAGAAAGTTATGGGTTGCTCACATTCTTACTAATACAAAATTTATAATTATAACTATTGATGCAACCAGATAGATAATAACTAGCTTCATATGTCAAAAACACTAAATCTAATACATTATTATAGTTCAGATATTGAGTAAACCACAGACAAGATTGAATTCATTGTGCTTAATTGAGATGCTGTAGTTATTGAAAAGCATAGGTTTTGTAAGGATTTCAATGAATATTTCGGTTAGTGCATGGGTATATTTGATCGTCTTTACAAGTGCGCTTTTATTTTTAAAACGTGTAATGGAATATTTTGAGGTTAATAAAAGAGTACGGTAAAGCCTCGTAGAATCCGTTATTATAACACATAAAAGCGTGTTCTATTTAGATTACGAAAATAAGCCATTAAAATAAAGACTTAGTCAACTTTTAAAGACTATTATACACATATTTTTAAACGATTATAAGTAACATTGATTTTTAATTTATAAATGGAAATATCAACTGAATTAAAATGAAATGTGATATAAGTTTTCAATAATAAATAAATAAATTTAAAGACATACGTTTAATAAATTTTATTTTTTAAAAACGACAAATTGAATTTACTTAAATTAGAATACATACAATTGTGCTGTAAATACGTTATAATTGCTTTTTAGTTGTTTTTATACTTTTTAAACCATTGTGAGGGTCAGTCTTGTATAATATTGGTTTAAACTTTGCTTTTCTGGAAATGGAAATGGAAATTACTATGAATATTTTAAAAGAAATAGTTGAGATTTAAGTAAAGGGCTTTACGGCTAATAGGTAACACTAAGAATGTGTTACATAAAAGCATGTTCTTATATATCCTTCTTATTTGTGATACTTATAGTGATAGAACGTTAGGAACATTTCATTGTAATGCTAGCAATAAGTGCTTGTTTGGTTGCCTAAATGACCATTATCAATTTTTGTTAATCACTGCATATATAACGAAACGATATGTACTTATAAAAGGAGGTGGCAAAAACCTTTATTTATTAAATACTTTAAGCAATATTTCATTATTTTACAATGCTTTTAATAACACATTTATCAAGGTTAATGACCTATTCGGTACCACTGATGAACTTACTGCACTAAATAATTCTACGAATCCTTAATATATTTGAACAAAATATTATTGTGTTTTAATATTTTTTTAATTAAAAGTGTTTACGTTATAGTGAAGTAACATGAATCATTTACTTATGTATTCGTACATTGTATGTTATTATTCTTACATTTTGTTATAGTAACTTGATAATAATGGTACTTATATATTATGTGTTAATTGTTTAATTGGTTATTCATAAACACTTTCACATTTAATCGATTAATACTCTAAATCTACTTATATACTAGTAGTTGTGTGTTCGCAATAAATTTGTAAGCTTAATTTGTATCCAAAAAAAAATTAGTCCTCATAGATTCCATAATTTTACAATTCTTTAAGAAGTTATTTCAGATGAAATTGCACTTGACTTTTTATATCAATAAATTCTACACGAACCAGTGATTTTTCACTATTAAAAGCCGTGAACTGTTTCTTGGATAAAATTTGAAAAAATAACGGTAACAGTTCCTAAGGTATACTGAAAATTTTATAAAAATATATGTATTGATGCCTCAATATATAGAGAAACTCTATTCATAAACTTCTTTTGTTTACCATAATAAATGTATTCGTACTGCTACTGCATAGCAGTAGTGTCGCTAATAACATGAAACCAAAACCGAACGTTGTATGAATAGTTTTAAAGTTAAACAGTGCGTTTCGGGAAGACTAAAGGAACTTGAACAGATTCTAGAAGCGCAAAACGGGGTAAATCCTATTTATAAACCGCGGTTTTACTGGCGCACTAAATTTCCCTATCTCCTTTCCTTTACACGTGTATTTATTTGGTAGACATGATAGGGAATTTAAATTGCAACATTAAACCGTTTTCCAATATTTGCAATTTTAAACAGTATTCTTAAATATTTTACGCCTTTAAAACTAAGAAATTGATGTTTTATGCTGCATTAAGTTAAAGTTTGTTGACGAAACTTCCTTGAAGTATTATTTTAAATTCTCTCCTTGTGTTGAACACATACAAGTTGACTAAAAGCTTAAACATAGAGAAGCGATTTTTAAAACCATATATCTTCTTTGATGTTTTTCTATCTAATTTGAATAGCCAAAGACATTCTATAAAACCAAAACACTAAAATTTATAAGAACCTCTCTCATTACCATTATAAAATCGTCAAAGGATAACGCTCTTCAAGGCCGATCACTGCGGCCTTTTTAATATCAGATAGGAACAAATTATATATATTTTTTAAATAGTTTACTCTAAACTGATATGAACATTCTGTAAAAGTAACAAATGACGGCGGCATTAATCTGCACAAAAGGTTTCGTTAAATAAAATTTATAACCAAATTCCGTATTATAAAACCAAAAATAAATAACCGCCAAATTTTGCATAAACCTTTTTATTTAATAGGAGGGTAGTCCAATGAACCATGTAGAAATGAAACAAGCAGTTGTTTTGATGTGTAAAAAGATTATATTCTTCAACATAGTCCCCTCCAACCTAATATAACCATTCTAATGATATTCAAGATGCTTAATGCTTTCATTAAAATAAGTTTTATCAAAGTCTGCAAGATATGCATCTACTTCGACAATCACTTCATCATTGAATGAAAATTTTTTACCAGCATGCCAAGTTTTCATGTTTAGGAATAGGAACTAGTCTGAAGAAGTTAATGCGGGTGTATTATCCTTCGCAAATATAGTCTATTTTCTTTGATTATTTATTCAACTGATCCAATAACAATGAATAACACTCACCCGTTATTTATCTACCTTTTTGAATGTATCAAATTAAACTTATTCAGCAAACATTCCAAAAAACAATTTCCATCGCTTTACGAGCCGATAGCACCGATTTTGCTTTTTTCGGTACCCTTAAATCATCGATTGATTTTTGGTTAGTATAGCGGTGAACCAAGTTCCGAAAACAGTTATAAATCGATACAAAAATTTAGATGTATTACGATTTAATGTATTACGATATAAGATCGATAAGTGCCTTATAAAACAGGTCGAGAAAGAATTATAAAAACGAAACCCAAGGGGTTGAATTTTGCTAATTTACGAGACTTGTTATACTAAGGCATTTAACGGTCATACGTCGTATACTATTCTTTGTGCTAACGACAACTATGAACTAATTACGACAACTTGATGTCAAACATTTACTATTACTGTTATGAACCATAACGTGCTTTATATCATGGCGTTACTATGATAATCATAACAGTTCGGGAAATACACTAGAACGTGATATTTAACATAGTCGGTAAATGTACAAAAACAGGTTGGTAGCGCAAAAACCAGTTTCAAATAATACTTTGAAGTTGTTGAACTATTACGTTTCTGGTTCTCTATTAATAAGCGCGGTACCTAGCTTGCAGAAAGATTTTTCATATCCAAATCATCACGTAAAATTGAAACACTGTAGCAATCGACAAGTTTAAGGTCTACACAATCTCACGCACCTGCACTCGATGATTTGTCTGCACAACATCTTACACTTTAGTTATCACTTCTAATGTAGGTATGGGCATCTGCAAGAGCGCTCAGCATCGCCAACACTTGTATTACCACAACGATTTTAATTGATTTAGCAGTACCCGGATAGTATTGGTAAGCTTTTGTTTTTCTGTTATTGTTTTTCACGCAGAAAATAATGTTTAATGAGATCGCGAAAATACCTTTTTTTCCATTTTAGAGAAACTGACACAAGTTGTTTCCTCTAAATAATCGTCACACATAAACTAATCAGCAGATATTCTTGAAAATTAGTATAATATCTTGCGCAGGAACTTATTATAACAAAATATTATTGATTTTATTTTGATGGTACCATCTTTTGCATTTTTACATAACTAATTGAACTAACCTCGTTTTAGAATTAATAAGGTATAATCGAGGTTTCAAATGTATTAAATAACCAATTATAACACGATATGCGCCGTTTGAATAAAACAGAGATAATAAGAACTAATTTTAGGGTTAATTCTAGCAGACGACCGTAATCAATATTTAAGTTTGTGTATACTATACACACAATAGGCTAAGTAGATCTATGTGCATAGGCACAGCGCCAATACACGCATACCGCAATATAATAAGATGAAAACTATTATTATATAACAGCGATTACCGCTAATGAAATATATTTTTAGTTTCAACCACATAAGTGGCATAAACAGTAGATAGCCAGGTGCGTAGGCGCCAGTATATTCTTAGAAGTGTGTCAATTTTTGTCCTACGCATTACGGATTGGAGTGCATTTTCAGAGTACGACAACACCTTCTCCTATGCATGTGCTGATTTATTCTTTAATGATTTTGAATAAGTATTAGTCACCCGAAAACGTATTTTTATTAAAACCGGAACATTGAAAATCTTGGTTCAGAACAATGCGTTCCTATACCCATATTTCATATAGAGAATAAAAAGTAAAGAATATTTTACCTTAGTTTGGATATAGCAGTCATATCTCAAAGGATTGTTCTATTAAATATTAAATAATACAGAGTAATTTTTAATGTTTGTGGTTTTAGCGAGAAACATTTAAACAGGTCTAGTAACAATATCGATATAATGTTTATGCAAGAGTCACTAGACATACTAGGTTGTCATTTTTAACATAGGCGTATGCGTGTATTTAAGTAATTTTGTTGCTTTTTTACACTCGATCTTAATTTTCAACATAAAGACTAATCTTTTACAAACTGTATTGTATTTTGGTAAGTTACTTAAAGCAAACAGGAATACTAACTAATTAAATTACGTCTTAATATGCAGGTTATAAAACAATGGTTTTATTAATGATGGTGTATAAAACTCAACAAGATGCTTTTATCCTTATGGACCATTTTCGTAGTGAAACCCGAACAGAACATGGATTTATTCATTGCAGTCTTGTACAGAGCAGTTTAACGAAACCTTTTCTGATGTAGTTGTCTAAAATAAGGTTTTTTCAAAGACGAATACAGATTAATACACCGTTTTGAAGGAAAACATTGAATGGAGCCCACATAAATTTTAAAGAAATTGTACTCGGAAGCAGGTATTTAATATTAAATTGTAATTTTGTGTTCAACGCGTAATTAACATAATTGTGTTTTTGTAGTTATCATACACAACTCCTCGTAAGTCACTAAAGGTTTTGCTTATGTATTCGTATAAAGTAACCGTTTGAGAACTACACGAAAAATAAGTTATTACCGATGGTTTGATTATAATTACCATAAAGATTTATTAGATTTAACATTTTTTACCAATAAAATGTGTTTCCATCTGCCGAGTTATCAAATTCAGGCAACAAACAATCCCCACAATTTTAACAAAACAAATTTTCATTCTGTAAATAGGAATTTCTAAACGTAGAACAGAAACAATTACGGCTGAAAATTATCGAAGAATAATTCTACAGTCTTTTATTAATTAATTAATTCCATGATGATGAATTGGAACGTGGTTATTTTCAGCATGACAATGCACCTACGCATACGGCTAGAGCTATACTTCAGTATTTTAAGTAATACAGGGTTTTCACAAAAGAACTCCGGGGTTTTGCGGATAAATATTTTTATTAAATCAAAATCTTAGACTAATGTGTTATACATGGATTAGAAGATAATATTCTCAAGATTCTATTACACTTTAGTAAATTTTAATGTGGGCCCCATTAGTGGCACGGTACACATCCAAACGAAAGTCTACCTCTTGCCAGGTCCTGTCCAACATGTCTGGGGCGACGGTTGCCACGCAAGCGAGTATCCGTTGGCTGCGATGGGTTAGATCTCGAAGAATTTTATCTGCATACACGAATTTATTCACATGTCCCTAAAAGAAAAAGTTCAAGGGACTCAAATCTGGGACCCTTGGAGGCCAAGGAATAGGCCCTTCCCTTCCAATTCACCTATTGCGGAATTGAGCATTGAGTGCTTCTCGCACACGCAAACTAAAATGAAGCGGTGCGCCGTCTTGCTGAAAGTGCATAAAGTCCTTCACCGCCTTAATATCATCCAACTGAGGAAAAACATACTCCTCTAACATGTCACAATAGACATCACCACTTATTGTCTTTTCAACAAAAATGAAGGGACCTATAGCTCCGTCATGCATAAGACCGCACCAAACATTCACTTGGGGTGAGTCAGGTTGATACTCAGTCAACTCATTAGATGGATGTGAACTTCAAATTCTGCAATTGTGTCGATTCACAGTACCGTGTACATGAAAAATTGCATCATCGGTAAAAATTAAATTTTTTAAAAAATTGTTATTTTCCTGAATCTTGTTTAGAATATTAATAGAAAACTGAAATCTTTTGTCTTTATCTGTTGGTTTAATTTCATGCAAAATTTGTAATTTGTAAGCAGTTAAAGAAAGCCTTTTGTGAACTACCTTATGAACAGTTGATCTAGGTATCCCCAACTCGAGACTGCGTCATGTTAACGATTTTTTAGGACTTAGTAGGCATGAAGTTCGGATTTTGTCAACATCCTCTTCTGACACACGCGGCCTACCAGGCGACTTTTGTTTGCACACACTTCCAGTTTCTTTAAGCCCACTCAGCCATTGCCGAATGGTTTGATCCGTAGGCGCATCACCACCATAAATGTGTGGAAAGTTCCTGTGTATCGTGACAACCAAACGAGATTCTACAAGCCAAATAACACATTGAGCTTTTTGTTGAGGCGTCGCCATTGCACTGTACTAACAGAGAACGAACTGCACTTACTGAAAACTAAACGATAACTGTGGCGACAAACACACTAAGTTAATGTCTGCTACGCTATTGCAAGGTCAACGCTCCCCGGCGCTGCTAACTGTTGCGATAGACACACTGAGTGAGAATTTTCTCCGCTATTCTAATGTCAACGCTCATATTAAAATTTACTAAATTGTTATAAAATCTTGAGAATATTACATTCAAATTCATGTATAATACATTAAACTAGGATTTTGATTTAATAAAAATATTTAACCTCAAAGCCCCGGAGTTCATTTGTGGAAACCCTGTATAATGGGAATTGACTGATTAGTTAAGGTTTATGGCCAGATCCTAAGTCGCTAGATTTAAATTTGTTTTGAACATTTACGTAATATAATTTTGCTTAAGTGTACAAATATTGAATAGACAGATTTAATAACTGAATTGGCATAAAAGTATTGATGCTACGACTGAAACAAAGCATCTAGCAATTATTTGTAAGAAACTAACAATACTGCCAACTTTTTATAACAATTACTTAATAACTGGATCCCAACCAATAAAAAGCACTCTGTACCACACCACTAAAACGACTCACTCCTAAAATTTGGAAATAATAAACCTACAAAATCAAATCTTTACTATTTATAACCTAAAAGGCTTAATCGAAAGTTCCCATTATTTTTCTTTCATATCACATTTCTTGATTAACATATGTTTTATACAAATGATATTGTTACCTGTTATATATCATTTAAAGAGTAGTCAAAAAACATTAGTCTATGGTGTTAAATATTATTTTCTGTTGAGTTTGTTGATATAAAGTCTTTATAATGTTAGTTGAAAAATATGCAATTTGAGCATTAATATGGCATTGTTGGAAACAAGATTATAATTTAGAGACTACATAAAGATATTGGCCTAATCGATGGTAAAAGCATAACGATCTTATGAACGGTGTTAGATTGGTTCAAGTGATTTTCTGGTGGAGGCATAAGCATCGTGCAGGCCAACCATCCATCTACAATGAGATGCTCCCTCCATATGTTGCACGAGACCAGCAACTCCATGGTAGTAGTTACAGTTTATCAAATTTATTGGGGCATTCAAGAAATTACCGTTCGACATTTGCATTCGTTCTGGTTTCTACTCTATTTTTTTTTGAACAAATCCACATGGATTAATTAAACATCACAAACAACAACGGGTGTAAATGTGAGGACAATTTCTTGAACACCTAGTGCCGCATTGTGATTTCAGGTGAGAAATGGAATTTTTTTATCAATCATAAAAAGAGAAGGCAATGGCTACCTACTGAGTAAGGGCCTCATCCGGTAATTCGACAAGATCGCTTTAGCAAAAAGTTTATGTTAAGCGTGTGATGGAACTTTAGAGCAACACTGCATTTTAAACAAGTTTCAGATAACAGAACTATTAGTGCCAAACTATATAGCTAACAACTACATAGGATGTATGTTGCCTTAACACAGAAATACTCAGCAATGGTGTACAAGAGGCGAATATCACTCTAATATTACAATGTGCGAGCACATAGCTCGCGTATAACCAGTAAAAATGAAGAGAAAGTTTTACCATACCCGGTATATATTCCCGGCATCGTTCCATTCAGTTAGGATTTATTCCGTGTAGTGGAACATAATTGCGTGAACAGTTATTTGGTAGTGTTGAGAAAATCGAAGCTGCATACCAGGCATATTTTGCGTCCAAACCAAAATAATAGTATCGTGACGGTATAACTACGTGAAAACAATTTTCTAATACATCCTGATTTAATTCTGGGACCATGGCATATCACTTCATACAATAAAGTCTATTGAGACGCGCCACCACTTCAGATTTTCATGAAACTTTATATACTTCTATTGTATCATGGTGTGAATATGTACCAAGTTTTTCCTCCATGTTCTTATACGTTTGTGAGTTACGGAACGTTAAACTTTGTTAAAAATCGATTTACGGTCCTTTACGAGGTGACTCTTCTCTAATGTATTCTATAAAAAAGAAAAACTTTTTGCAGTTCCTAAATTAAAAACCAAATTAAATAAAACACTGTAAAACATAACATTTCATGGAAGTTAAAGTAAATGCTTAAATAATTCCACTTTTTGAACTAAATATTATCCTAAACAATTATAGACATATTCTTCGATTTGTGCATGTACTAATGCATTTTATGTCTACTTAAGAAATACCGTTGTATGTTTTTTTTTTCACAGCCGGTTCAATATCTTATTGAATAATTATGTACGAGTATAATTTTCTATCCAAGATAGACATGCTTACTCATTCTCTCTTAATCATCAAAGGCCTATCTGTTTCTTGATATCTAACAGGTTATATACACTAGCACACAAATGTCTACACATACATACACTATACGAGATTAAATCAAGAGATCAGGTAAAAATACAATAGGTGTCGCCATCAGAATAAAATCAATACCACTTTGTAAAAACCTTGTTCTTCCAAATGGCGTTATACCAATTTTCAAGAACATCTGTAGATTAGTTTGCGTTTGACGGCCATTTAAAGTGAATAACATATATTAGTTTCGCAAGAATGGAAAAAATGATTTTCGTGTTCTTATTACACAGTATTTTTCTGCGCAGGAATGCAATAAGAGAAACAAATAAGAGCTTGACAAATATTATCCGGACTTTGCTCCATCAACTAAAATGGTTCACAAGTGGTTTGATGATTTTCGTTGTGATCGTACGTACCTGCATTCACAATGCTAAGCGGTCTAGCAGGCCAAAAGATGCGCTTTTACCAGAAATAATAATAAGGATGTATGATATTGTGCTGGGAGATGACCGAGTGAAGATTTGAAATTGTGGAAGCTTTAAATTTGTTGATTTGTATAGAATGGTATCAATTTTACATGATAATTTGCATGCGAAAAAGTTTTCTTAAAGATGAGTTCCGCGTTTGTTAAAAGTACGATAACGACTTTGCAGCATTACTTCAAACTGTTTAAAGGTAATACATCTAAATTTTTGTGTTAATATTACTGTAGTGAGCCCTGTATTCACACACCGGTACCAATAATCAATCGAAACAATGGGTAGAAGTTGGTTCAAGTGCACCAAAGAAGGTAAAAGTTGTAACATCTATTGGTAAAGGCATGGTAACTGATATTTGTTGTGCCTGCGCATAGGTTCCTTCAATTATTTTCATAAAGGTAAAACAACAACACGATATTGTTTATTCATCGTCGTTTGACCAATTGAATGAAAACTCAAAGAAAATTGGCCCACATTTTACTTATAAATGAAACAGAAACCTCATGTTTACTTTGTTCATTACAGCAATCAATTGTAAACTAACTATTGTAATCCCGTCATCCTTATTCAATTTTCGAGTAAAAAAATTATCAATTCAAGCTCCTTATAGGTTTTCCTTTGATTTCATTTTCTATAAAGGGAAAGACGGCTTTTGGCCGCTCTAGTGATATTTATTATTATAATAGTCAATTGTGCAACCGGATACCCTTTGCCATTTCTGTATGTATACTAATAATATGCCATTCGTAATTCGGATTTCTAGCTGCGTAAAGAGAAAATCGCACTGATATTCCTGAGACAAGTACAATAGAGGTTTCGTTTAGTTGCAATCATTTTTTTACCAAATGTGTCTATAAATGTATCACTGGTTCACTCCTTTCTAGAATACTTATCTATCTCGACCAGGAGTAGATCACAAGTTCAGGTCCCATATCTTACCAAAATCTTAATCATTTCTTAATCTAATTCCCAAATCTAGCTACTACGGATATCTGGATGCACATTAACTTTAGATACGATAAATTGTTTAGATCACCAACAAGATTCAATCTTCAGCCGCCTGTTTATGTAGTGTACATTAAGCAATTACACAAATTCAGTGCACTTGTTAACAAAGTAGTATATGAATACTTAAATATAATCCAGTCAAACTGATATGCTGAAAACTTGTATCTAACGTTAACTGATTACAATTACTAAATGAAGAGCTAAGATGTTATTAACGATTCTATTAACACGGTTTCGTTTTCGACATAAAAATAGTAATCTTCTTGAGTAAAATTTAATTAGCTTGTTATGTAAACAATTTTCGATTAAGAGCCATTGTATTTACCAAACTTTTGTAGGAAATATTGTATCCACTTTGATTTATCCTATTCTATATCATTAAAAGTTCTAATATGAATAAACGGATTCCAACTTCAAGAAAAAGAAAAGAAAATATATTGAATATTTAATTTATCTCAATTTTTGAGATAAAAATAATAAACTAAACACTGGATAACAAATAAATGTGTAATAAGGTATTACCTATCCATATAATCGTAAATTCTCATAATATTTACCAAAACGATCAAAAACCATTGTAGTTTTTTTATTTTTATTACAATTTTCTGCAGTTACTATAAAAAAATGATATTTCGCTTCTGTGAAACAACTTGTAGACAGGCAATCCTTATATATATATATATATATATATATATATATATATATATATATATAT
>JAHWXV010847114.1:0-10756 GCA_024586415.1 Phrixothrix hirtus
TGAAGCTTATATATGCCTTTATATATGACCAAAATTTTAGTTACCTGCAATAAATAATAAAAAAGTTATTGATTTTTGATCAGGAAAATACGGTTTTGTCTACCGGCGGCTTTGCTTCTTGGGTTACCACCTGCCATCAATAAATCAGAGTCGATTCGTCAAATCCTTTTTTTTTTCTATTAGTTACTTAACGTTATGATTTACTTTACCGTTGAACATTTATTAAGTATAATGCTTTTATCTTTCCTGTCACCGTCATTCTGTCAATAATATTAATTAGTTATTTAAACATATAATTAATTTTGAACCGCGTGTTTTATTTTTAAATTTTCATGCGTCAATTTGTAAAATGAAGGACAATCTTTGGTTATTTGTTTACAGTTAGGGATCTAGCTTTCGATTTAAATGAAACAATGATTATGATTTTTCAATCCTCATTTTGGCTGCAACTGAAGAATAACGGTCTATCAAATTACATTTAGTATTTCGTTCCTCTGGCATACTTGTTAATTTTTAAAACGTTAGTCAAATTTTTCCACAGATTTGTCCTGTTCTTTTCTTTAAAGTCATTTATTATATTATATATGACTATATCAGTTATTTGTAAAAAGTAAATTTATACAAGTTTAATTCAGTACCTATGTTTTTAGATTATCGTAACATTGTGCTAGACAGCAGGACTAAGATATAAAAAGAGTCCTTATCGGCCGCCACATGTCTAAACCTTTAACGTTTTACTTCAAACTAGGAAACTAAAATTGTATTCATTGATGAATTTTTAAATATTTTACTTTTGTTGAATTACAAACATTATTATATTTGTGTAACTCTTAATCTTTGCCTGTTAAACAGTCAATAAATTGTTATCTTCTTGTTCCAACAGTACTCAGAATTACTATTTCTTGTTACCTAAATTTCTTTTCAGGTGAATTATTTGATTTAATAGGTTATCTGGTACTTTCAAAAAGTTATTTGGCACTGCTATTAATATTATGCTATTTGTGAATTCTTAGACACGTACTTTTGAAATTATTACTACTACGGCATGATACCTAGGTATGTTTCGCCTTTAGCATGTACAGGGTGCGCCGTAAATGTCTTTACTCCTTTACAAGTTATTTGTATACTTAAAGGCATGACGTTCAAAAGCATTACTTTCTTATCTCTACCATCTTATATAGCTAATAAGCTTCCTTTACCTTAAGATAATTCAACGGCTCATCACCCTTTCTCCAATAAAGCTGTCTGAGTCGAGTAACCCTCTCTTTTACCACATGAGTTATCCTTCGTTTCCTTTCCTATTTTTCTCTCCTTTGCTACTTATTCTAGTATGAAGCTAGCTTATGTGGCATCGTGCTAAGAAATACAAGTAGTTATTTAGAAGTTAAAAATACATCAGACAAGAACAAGGGGGAAATAACCCAAAAACATAATTCAAGAGAAGGTTTATAAATGTTCACCAAAGATTCTCGAGGATTTACCCAATTTAAAAGAATTCTTAACGATTTGGAAGAATCTTTCCATTTCTTTCATTTGCAAGAAGAAAAGGAATATAGAATTGTTATTAGAGGCATCCCGGAATCTATTCAAATTGAAGATAAAGAAGAAGAAACACGCTATCAAGGATATGCATTTAATAGCGCATCCAGATTTAGACACAGGAACAAAATTTTTCCATTGCTGCTGATTAAAACTCCACAAAAGAGTCAAAGTAAAAAACTGTTCGACATAAAACAAGTTCTGTAGATTAGGGTTACAATGGAAGCAAAACGGCGATCAACAAGCACAAGTCAGTACTTTAGATGTTAAATGTACGGGCACGGCCAATATAATTTTCTGACACGTGCTGAGGGAAACCCCACATAAGTATCTAAAAGCAAGAAGTTTGCCGTCAATGCACGGGAATGCCAACAACACCCTGACAACAGGCGAAAAAACAACACCCATTCAAGCACGAAGGTTATTCTCCAAGCTAAAAATAGGTAAATCCTACGCGAACACCACTGTAGGAGACCATTTGAAAACCACCGATGATAACTCTAAACTAACCACCAAAATAGAAAATTGAGAAAATCCTTATCGCAAAACTTTGAAATATTATCGAAAAATTTCTAAATGGCAAACCATAAATTAAACATTACTTTATAGAATGCAAACGGTTTAAGAGCTTAAAAAACTCCAGCTAATCGAGCTACTTAAAGATGAAGAGGTTCCCATTGCACTGACTATAAAAACCTTTTTGAAACCAAACATGACATTTTCCATTCCAGAAACAGAAACAGAAGCGAAAGTGAAGAAGGAAGCGTAGTCATTATGACCAGAAATTATATTATTGCTGCAATCCAAGTCCTAGCACACTCTCCATCCAGGTTAAAAAACTACATTAAAAATAGAAATGTCCAGGGCTGCATTTCAACTTTGTGACCTGCTATAACACTAGCAGCTATAAGACACCACAAGAAGATTTTAACAACCTACTGGCCTATGACAATGAGGTTGCGATTATTGGTAGAGATTTCAACTCTAAACATAAGGCTTGGGAATGCCACTCCATCAATCCGAATGGTCGTAAATTACTTAGTGCAAGTCGTACATATAACTACCAAGTACATGCACCTCAATGTGTGACACCTTTTCCCGTAAACAGTAACCAAGGTGAGATAATCGACCGTTTCTTACTAAAGAATGTCTCAAATCACACAAAAACACGTACTCTGTATCGACCATCTTGAGACCACTTCCAAGCGAGGTTATCCCCTCTCTCCGCCCACCTCCAACACTAACACCGTTAACGAGGCCTCGTCTAGGCTCACTAAACATATCCAAGATTAACTTCCAGATAACCGCTATACACCCAGTAGACCTTACGAAAATAAATGCAACCTGCCTGCAACATAAAAAGAGATGGTTAAACGCAAAAACGATGCACTCAAGCTGTTCCTAAGGACTCAACACCCTCACTGTAAAGCAAAATACAAGCGATTACAGATAGAAGTCGATGTAGTCGTTAAGACTAGATGGACGGAAAATTGGAATCGAACAGTCCAGGAAATCGAAGAAGATGGGGGGAAAATGAGGCGAATCCTGAAGGTTCTCAGAAGAAAAACAGAACCTAACACGCCTATCAGGCACAATTAAAGACTAATTTTCGACAGCGCCGAACAAACTGAGGTAATCGCTGATATGGTTGAATCGCAATTTAAAAACTTGCATTAGAAGTGAGTCTGATTATGAATGGCAGCCGGAAATTCACCCAGCCCCAACCCCCTAAAACTATCGGAAGAAGAATTGAGCTTAAAAATTCATAGGATGAAGGCTAATAAAACTCCCGGGACAAACGACATCTCCAATAGGGCTTTGAAGTTGGTGTACGGAAATTCCTTAACAAAAACCGCAAATTTTCTAAATGCATCGCTGGACCTTGGACACTATCCGAATGGAAGGTCATTGTAGTAGCAATCCCAAAGAAAGGCACAGACCTCAGCATATCTCACAACAGAATGCCGATAAGCCTTCTGCGTTCCTTCGCGAAACTACTAGAAAATATCATCAACGAAAGGCTGCAAGCACACATGAAGTCGCAGCAGATAATTCCATCGACACAATTTGTCTTCAGGTGGGGCCTGTCAGCCGTGCAACAAGTCACAAATTTCATCAACGCGGTTGAAGGATCCAAAAACCGTAGACTCTTCGCGTACGGCGTTTTCGTAAATATTCAGAAAGTATATGACAAGAGCTGGAGGGAGAACCTAGTTCTAAAAATGATCAGAGTTAATATTCCTCTCAATGTTGTGAAAATCACGAAATCATTTCTGTAGAACGAGAACTTTCCAATAAAGATGAGAATAACCTTCTCCTATCCAAGGATAGAAGAGGAATGTTTTCCTTAAAGGACTCCCTTCTCCCAGGCTCTATTGCGTACGTGGCAGACTTACCGGCAGCCATGAAAGGCAATTCTGCTTACGGGCTTAAATTCAAAGAACACTGCAGGCGAAATGGAGCACTCGATGTTCCTCCTGCAGAGATACCGTGACAAATGAAGAATTACCATAAACACTGGAAAGACCGAGCTTGTAAGGTACTACACAAAAACAGACTGAGTGTAATGAGTATCCTCGGCAAAAACATTAAGGTGGGGGCCCAAACTACCCACCTGAGAGTGACATTATACCGGAAACTAAAACTAAGGAATCACTTAACAAGACAAATGGGGCTAGGCACCCTTTTCTACTCCAAGCTACACTATATCTGCGGTCGAAACACCGCGTTACCCTTATCCAAAGAGAAAAGAATAATCGAGGCAGTCCTTATCCATATCTTAACCTATGGAGAAGAATGCTAGGCCTACGGTGCTCCAAAAATTATCAACAGTATAACCAAAGCTCAGAACGCATTTATTAGATTGATATCAGGCGCTCCTTGGTACCTTCAAAACCAGGCGGTTAGAAAAGACCTAAATGCGATCGACTTGGCATAAAGAGTAGAAACAAGACAACGTTAATGTACGATAGACGTCGACAATTTTCCTCGTCAGATATTCAAGGAAGCGACTGACCCAAAACTTAAGCTTGGAAGGTAACTAGCGTATGTAGGATGGTAAGACACGCCAACTGATAGTCCCTGTCGGGACTGATCCATCAATCCCGTACGGGCCAAGATAAATACCATAAGCATGCAAATTTAAAAGGAAGTAAAGAAAAAAATAGAAGATGAGTTTACTGATTTGGCCGTAATTTTCCAATTTTGCTTTCTTTCATCGATTATATGTAATAATGCATTTTTAACCTGTTACATGGCAAGATTACATATGTAAAACAACCTGTGCCACAATTCACGGAGACTGAAATAAAACGGCATACATCAACGGAAAGAAATGGCGGGAGTTTTACTTTAAACGAAAATAGACCAAATCTAGTAAGGCAGATGAGAATGTCTCAAATTACAAACACAAAGACAATAAAACACATGGAAATAATTTGTATGCTTGTCACACACAGTAACCGTTTTTTAATAGGTTCAATTGACTTCATCCTTTAGGACTCAGATTTTACCTTGTAAACTGTATTTTTACAATAAACGCAGAAGATATGTCAGTCAGGGAAAGACGCCGTTTATTAGTTACTGGTAACACAGTAACTAGTATACGCTTATTCTGTGTACACAGCTTAGACAGTCTCACATTTTTAACGGGCTTTCATCCTTAGCGATTATGATATATTATTTGCCAAAAATCGCAATTATTATATTGATGAGCTATAAATATCAGACAGATTGTTTTCTACATAGTAGCATAATGTACAAAAACCCGTGAATTATGAATTAGATGTGGCAAATGCCCAGAAAATTGGGATAGATATCTCAGTAAATTAAGGGTTAGCTGCCACACCTGTTTACGTTTTTTCTAAGAAAATGCATACGGATAACGAGAGAAAATTCCCTTTACGGTGTTGTTAGATAAAAAAAATGTGAATACTGTTTGAATAATGTAGGTCGAGGGATAGACACGTATGATGCTGCAAAAGCTTTTAAAATATAGAATACTGGAAAGTAGAATAATTGGAAATAGGAATCGAGAAGGAAGAGGACTGATAGTTTATTGGAGGATGAAGCTGAAAAAAAATTAGTGATCTATATTAGAAAACTATGACGATGCAGCTTTTCTCGTTCAACATAAGGCATACGAGAAATGATTTCCTTTATCCCAAAAGTTAAATCTACTGATAAATTTCATATTAATAAATAAAAGAAGGTTACGCCTACCTAAATCCGTTTTTAAAAAGACATTCCAGCTCATATATTGGTAAAGCCAAAAGAGTAGTGAAATATCGAGCTATTACAAAGAAAACGAAAACTATTGGGGCAAGTTCTAGATAAAAATTAATTATTTGATAAGCCAGAGAACATTTACAATACAAATGAAACTGGCATTCAGTTCAACATTAGACTAGGTATGGTAGTAGCTGAAAAGGGTACAAAAGCAGTAGTTAAAGTAACAAGACAGGAAAAAGTTAAAACAACTAGTGTGCTTGTTTGTTATAATGCTAAAGGCCGGTTTCTTCCATCAGTGAGTATTTTTAAAGGCAATGATAAGAAAACCGGATTTGAAGATACTATGTTGACTAAATCAGCAGTAGAAATGTCTAAATAGCCCTCCTATATCTATTCAGAATTATTTCTTATTTAATTTAGAGACCGTTTTACTCCAATAAAGTCACTAAGAATAGTTATGCTTATTTTTGATGCCAACGGATCCCATTGAAATTCTATAGAAACCTTACCATCAGCCGGTATGTAGCTTTGAGATTGAAATGCTTTTAAGTGCTTGATGGTAGCTTATTATCAGTAATATCAAACTTTGTTGAAATCAAAAAATCATAGAATAATTACTCGTTTGCATATCGGACACCTGCATAATGAAGAATAGGACAAAGTAGCTTACGTTCGAAATATACCTTCTGGATTTCGACCTACCTGTAAGTTTATAATAATTTATGATTTTTCTAACTTAAGTTAAGGACAATCTGTTTGTAGGTATTTTCCCTATAACCTTGGACTATAATGAACTATCGTTACATGATTCAACTGAATACGTATTTCAATCGGTAGGAAGAGACTCTTGGAAAAACTTTTGATGAACTGACCCCTGTTCTAAAACAAACAAAGAAGGTTAAAGGTAGAAGTTTGAAGGTCGCTTAGATCTTACCATTTGAAGGACATATTGAACGCCGTAGAAAATAAACAGCTACAATAGCATAAAAAGGAACGGTATACAAAGGTATGTCTAAGAGTGTGAAGAAGAAAAGAAGTGAATGATCTATCAATGAGTCTTTAAACATTTTATTTAATTCATACTAATTAATGTATATTTTTAACATACTGCTTGTAGCTAAGACTACAACTTGATAAAGAAGAGACGATTGGTTGTAGTGCGTTCGTTGTAAACCAATGCCAGCTAGATCGTGCAATGTCGAAGAGGTTCGGGGGCAGCGACACGTAGGTCAATTAGTCGAATGAAAAGGAGAGTTGAGCAACAGTGTTCGTGAGTTCGAAGAAGTAGTGCCCACCCGAACGATAAGATATGTAACGCAGTTAGTATATCGAAACTATTTCCAGGTAACGATGGTTGGTCCAGTAGCAAAAATATCTTCTTAGCTGAATAAAAAAGGTACTGCTGCTCGAGAAAATAAGTAAGCGCTTTCCCAACTAATAGCATTAATTCCGTTGTCGAAATCAAGAAATAATCGGCATAACATTCACTAAAACAAAATAAGTATAACAATGTGCTCTTTTTACCGGATTAAAGCTAACACAAAATTTAAGTGCTACTATCAATAGATACAAGATCTACCATTCAAACCCTCCTAAGATAAAGATTCTCAACCAAAGGGTTATTGACGGCGATTTTTTTACCGGATTAAAACTAACACAAAATAATTCTCTAAATATACCTTGTACATCGAGGATTGACATTGAAGCCATAGCAGTAACATCATCTTTATGGATGCTAAATAGCAAAAGACGTTGATTTAAAAGCTATTACTACATATTACTGTGTCATACAACACTATCCGCATAACGGGTTAAATTACCACTATAAAGATATACTGGAGAATTAAAAAGGGTTGTTTTTTTAGAGAAAGGTTGCTAAGATAACCTACACATTAAACTATTAATGATAATCTGCCAGATAGTGAAAAATTACAGTACTATTATTCGGTATATTTTTTCCGTGACACCAAAAGAAGAAAAAGAAATAAAATTAACCGTAGACGACGTTACTTCACATGCGGTTACAATTTTTTGTTTTATTCAGATTTGAGGATTAATATTTAATTCTAATAAAATTGCCTAAGTGTAAAAACATTAATAAATTTTAACATCTGTTTTGAGTAATCTGTTGTTTTAAAATAAACGTACCTACTGTTCCAATTAAATTGCAATCACTTCCGTGACGTAGATACATCAAAACCAATTGTAGAATGTTCGATAACCGTAGATTAAGGATTTAACCAAATTTAACCAAATTTAACCAAATTATCTAGTTGATTTAAGTAATTAGGTTTCCATTCTGTTCGAGGATTGTTGGTGAATTAATTCAAAGTTATTATTGCACGCCTGGTATCAATGTACTTATGGTGATCTTTTATGTCAATTATCGATATAGTAAGTAAAGAATTACAACCTTGCTCTGGCGTTCCTTGATTGCATCGTAAAGTGATTGAGGACGGTACCTATCAATCAACAAACAATGCTATTACATCTCCTAAAAGTAGTGATTACAAGCTTTCTTTTCTGTAGGTTAGGCACCATAAGTCAACTAACAGAATTCAAAACATCATTTATAATTAGGTTAAGTAAGAAATTAATTAATACGTACTGGTCGCTACAAGATAGTAGATTCTCGAAAGAACAAATTCACAAGTGCATACATGGTCGTAAAATTACAAAAAGTCAGAGTTAAAGTTTACTTATTGCAAAAAATGGCCGTAACATTCTATAACCCTGGAATGCTACACTTATTTTCAAAACGGATTCTGCTACACTGGGATACAATTAAGAAAATGATTTTTTATTTAAAAACAAGATATTAGAAAACAAAATAAAATATAATTCCAAGAATAAATTCTTGTAACATAAACAATGCCTGCACTTTTTGCGCACAAGTTAAACAAATCTTTTTCTGATGTATGCAAATAAAGCTTTTACAGACTATGCAGTTAACCCTAGATTTCCGATCTGCAGCTCTTGGACAAAAGCTGCATCTCCCTGAAGTAGGAGGTGTTTTTATTGTTTCTTTTAATGGAGGAACTATTTTTAGTACATGACATATAGTATTGCGGAGTTCTCATCTTAAAGTTGGTGTTTCGAGTCGATTCATCATATGGAGCTTTCTCAGAAACCACCTTCTATCTACAATAATTTCTTTGTCAGGTGCAGCACATTCACTTAAAAGGACTTCAATTTACTCCCACAACATCCAACAAATTATAAAATTAACATAATGGCCAGGGGCGGGTTTTCTACTGCATGTGTAACAATAGCATAATTGATCCAGTGTATCTACGCCTCCTTTGGTAGAGTTGCAAAATGAAATGATTTCGGGTAGCTCAACTGTATTTAGCTCATCACCTAAGTTCTTTACTATAACAGAACTTGGTTGAGTTTGTTTGTCTTCCTTTGACCCTCACAGATGAAGGTGGTATTTCTGTTTAATTTTTGCGCATAATGCCTACCACTGTAATGCCTTTATCCAATAGTATGTTTGTTGTTGATATAGACGTAAACCAACTATTCATTATTAAATTAAGGGTTGGTGTCTTGAAATGAAGCAGTAATATTGTGCAACCGGTATATCAGTTGGTGTAGAAGCTTTGCCTATGTAAATTTCACCATTTTTGACATAAAACGTTCTGACGTCGCAGCACATCAAACTTTTTATCCCGTATTTGACAAGTTTTGACGGAGTACACATTTTAAAAGGGCATATACCTCTAAACCTAACCAGCTGTTCATCAATTGTTGTATAATCTGAAGAAGCGTACAAGTTTTTCATATTATTTATTGACTTTTCAAACATTTCGCAAAATGACGCTAATGTATCATTTTTCTTCCTTTCTGCTCTTGCCGCCTTGTCATTAAATCGGATACAAATAACTAAAAATCTAAAAAATGCTTCCGAAATTGTTGCACAAAGGATCGGTATTCCGCCGTCTACATTAAACAACTCCTCTCATTTTCATTACTCCGACGTAGTAAAACAAACCAAATAGAGCTTCAATTTCCACAGAATTAGTCTCGCTAGTGTATGAAGGTTTTTTGGAGAGCAGTATGTCTTCAAAATCAGTTTCACTTACATTGTCCACGTAGTTTGATTTTTGGAACTCAATTTCTGTTATTTTGTACAAGTTTTCCCTAGTAAAATACAAATTCCAAGCTTCAATGCCTGATTTTACTTATCTTGAATCATTTTGTTTCTAGCTAGATGCATTAATAGATTTCTTTTTGAGAAGCGATGAGGACACCCGTCTCTCCAAATCACTTGAATCCATTTTTACCTTTTAGTTTAACAGCTGCTTCTTCGATTTGAAGTTTTAATTTATTTGCAGATAGTAATTCAGATAATAGGACATTAATTTCAGAATCAGACATTGTTGACGAGGAATCCAAACTGTTTGCCTGACTTAGAGGAACTGCTTTCTGTTCTTCAGTTTGAAGTATTTTGCCATCCCTAAAGTCTGCTACAACTGCATTCTTCACTGTCGCCATTGTCCGAAACCAAATCAAAAGCTATACGAATCTATTCTTCAATATCAGGATTTTTAGTTATATCAAAGGCTTATCAAAATTACAATTTTAAAAAAAATACTCTTTTTTGAAATCAAAAAATCATGAATAAATTATTTCACGTTAAACAAGTGAATTATATTAAAAATTTACTTAACAATTTTATTTACATTCAAAAAAACAAAAAAAATTTCCTAAGATATATCCTCTTTCTGCTACACTGGGGTATACTTTTATTCAGATCTTCAACTAACGCCGAAGAAAACAACACTCTTTGAATTCCATACAGTAACTGACACCACAGAAGGGGAAACTACTAACAAGGAAAGGGCCCCAACCCGAACTCACCGATGTCATTGATTGTTTGATATATTGTAGAACATCAAAAAATAAAAGACACGTATTTTTTTTTATCTGCTGTAAAGCACTTTTAAGATATGAAAACCACCCTCAAAGTTCACCCCCAAAAACG
>JAHWXV010847307.1:0-11260 GCA_024586415.1 Phrixothrix hirtus
TACTTAAACGAGCCAACCTTGAATTTTAAATTATTTTGCCTTGAAAACCTTGAAATGTGCTTGAATTTTTTTTGTTAGAATCGCTGGACACCCTGAATTATACTAAAATTAAAACAAACATTCGATAAATTTGTTATATGCTAATAGGTATGAATAAATTCAAAAAAAGTGTTGGAATTTGGAATGTATAGGTTATAAAATATTAGTTTTTTGAAAACGAGTACCAAGTTACTACTTTTATTGTATTATACTACCTTTACAAATGCAACACTTTAGTTTGAGTACATGGTGCGCACTTAAGTAATTAAGGATCCGCGGTTCAACTCGTATAAACCCAGAACTTTTTTGTATTATATTATTTTTATGCATCGTAATTTTGAATTAGCAGAATTTTGTGGATATCAAGAAATTTATAAAATATGTGTCGCGTTTACAGTCTGTGATATAAATTAAATTGTAACAGATGCAATATTTTTGTTTTTTTTATTTATGACACGGTGCATATTTAAAAGTAAAAATTTAGAATATGCAAGTGTACGAGGACATATTGATATCTGATTAACCTACTTGAAATGTCATTGTAAAATTTTACTACGCGTTGCTGTGTAATAAAATTTCCAAAAGCCCCTGTTGACAGAAATTATGATAACGAGATTTACAAAGGATATTTAACACTTAGCGATCTCTGCCTTCATATGCAACCGTAAAAACTTGAGGTAAATTTTCAGTTGAAGGTGACGCGAGACCTGGAAGGCCGATGCAGTTCACTACACTATATTATCAGATCGTCGAATTGGGATGTAACATATATCTGATACAATGAAAACAATTTCTGCAAAACGGATTCCCAAGTATTTGAATGCGGATCAAAAGCGATCAAAAGTGGGAGCGTCGCGCTTCATCTACACCGATTTTGACAAAGATGCTGATTTCTTGCACTGAATTATTACCATGTATGAAGCCTAGTTACATTTCCATGACCCAGAGACAAAAGATAGCCGATGAAATAGAAGCACTCTGGTTCTCGAAAGCCTGAAAAGTTTTGTGCACAAAAATCTGTTGGAAAAGTTTTTAATTGAGTTTTTTGGGATTCTTGATTACTTAGAGAAAGGCAAAACAACAACCGCAAAACTTTGCGGACGTGGTAAATTGACCAAATGTGTTTGGTTTTTACAGGACAATGCGTCTGCATGCTAGTTGCGTTCGAACTGCTTGACATCCCCTTTAGATAAAAAATGTTTGAAAAGGTATCAATTTTCTGCGAACGACGTAATAGTAGAAGCTGTGGGGAGCTGGTTTGCAGAGTATGTTTTAAATTATCCCACTAAGTAATTATCTATGCATCCCCTTGTTCATGAAAATGAAGTATATATTATGCCTTTGATTTTAAATATCTTTGTTGCTCTAAATGGATACCAAACTCTAATCATAAAATCAAACCCTGCTAGAATAAAAATAACTATTAATTAGTTGTGAATAAACTACCAATACGTCTAAAACTTTGTCAAAGGCTTTAAATTAACCCTGTAACTGAACAAGAAATGCCTGAACCAATAAACTTAAATAAACGCAACGTTTCGTAGAAAATATCTATCTTCGTTAACAAACACAATTTCACAACTCAAATGACAATAAGAAAATATCAAAAGATCTTTTTTAGTTAAAGGAAGCCAAATGTTATCTAATCAACAAAATTCTGCGAAATGCAATTTTCATTATTGCTTTTTATGTAAAGCTGTTACCTAAAGTTTATTGGTAGAGGAATTCCTTGTTCAGCTACTAAGCTCATTTAAAGCCTTTGACAAAGCTTTAGTTTTTTTGTTTTTTGCAAATGTTTGTTCGTAATTAATTAATAATTATTTTTATTTTAGTAACTTTTGACTCCATAATTAGAGTTTGGTATCTTTGATTTTATTTAATATATTTACAAAATAATAAATTGTGAAAACCGAGAACTAAGGTTTATTCCTGTAAAGATTGCGATGAAGATGCAATCAAAACAATAAGTCAATGTACGTACTTACAGAAAGTGTTGTGTATTGAATAAATAACGGATCATATCCAGTACTTATTTTTTGTATATCTAAACAAGAAGAATTGAATAATTATTTAAAATTTCAAGTTTTGGTTTATAAACTACAAAACAATAGACAAACATTTTTTCATAAAAAAACTGTACACTTTGTATAACGTCTTTGGTTACAATTTTTTCAAATAAATTTTAGTTAGCCAAAATGTTAGATCATATAAAACTATTTATTTATTTCAAAATATAAGCGTGTATCCCTAGTAGTGGAGCTACTACTCAACCGTCGCAGTCGCAAGCAATTTTCATTGAAAACTGGTTTACAGCTTCAGTCCCTTGAGTGTACTACATATTTGAGGCTAGCTTACTTATCACATTCTTAAATTTTATTCCAATTTTGATTTATTAAAATAATATAATATGCTTTAATATAATGTATAATTTATAATAATGCTAATATGGAGTTTCATGGGGTTTGTTTTTATTTTGTCATTGCTACTCTTGCCATAACCGTAGTTATTGTCAAATTTATTATTTTCTTGTTATATCCTAAAATAAATACAGCATTCTACAAACTTTAAATACTTCTTTTTATATCTACTAATATTTACATACTATATACAGGATGTTTCGCATTTTTCGTAAATATACAGTGGGTACAAAAGGTATGGAATAAAATCTATATCTCCCAAACTAAAAACAATTTTCAAATCTCCGCCGACACGTTGATTTCTATTTGAAATTTCTCATCTTTTACTGTATTTTATACAGATTTCACGTCATCAGTATTTTGTTGATGATATCGTAGTAATATTTTTTAAATGGAACACCATTTATATTCTTCCGTTTTTTAGTTTTACTTGAATAGCTGATTTCAGAAATATGTATTTAGGGTCTAAAGTTGTTAATTTGGGATATATGGTCATTTCAAGAATAGAAAGTTGAACACAGGTATTTATTATTTTCTCTTAATTAATTTATTTATTTGAACAAATTAAAAATAACGTTTTAAACAATTACAACAAATGTTCGAATTGCAGCCCTCCTTCAGCCTGACGTCGCCCAAGCGCTAAATAAAGTCTTGCTCAACTTTATTAATGATTTCCTGAGAAATGTTATATATTTATGTTGTCTCTATTCTTTAATTCCTCAATATTGTCCATTAGGTTTATTTATACAAAATACATTTTTTAGGTGACCCTAAAGAAAAAAAATCCAAGGATATGAGTTCGGCGGCAACTTTCGGTATTACCGAAATATTTTTAATAGCTAGAACAGGTAACATAAAATATTTTCCTAGAGTTTGACTTTAATTCAATTGTTAGTTTTCTAGACACATTTTATATGTATATGAAATTACTATCGGAATGAAAAGTTCTGTCAGCTCACTTGAAAGTTCACGTTTCAAAAACTAGGCAACAAAAAATAAACATTATTTAATTGTACTGTATAAGAAATGAAAAATTTCATTTTCTATCAGAGAAATGTAAAAAGACAAATTAAGAAAAATAATTAAAGTACTTTATATGTCATCATCTAGATTTGAGTTCCATAATTTTCAAATTTCATACAGTTTTATTAAATTATAATTTATTTCTAATACTTGTAAAATAAGGCCCACCTCTCTAATTATGCAGTTTTTTTTAAATATTGCAAAACGTTTTGGCAGAGAAAACTGAACTCTATCAGATAGGAGACCCTACCGCCTATGTTCCTAACATCGCCCACTACGGTCTCTTCTTGATTAGTGCTGCCAGCTGGTGACTGTTATTGGAATCGCGTAACTTCTCCCTTTAATGGTTGGTTGTGGAAGTCTGACATTATGTTGTATATTTTTTTTCTGTGAATTTTCGAATATTTTCGTGTACGGTGAATTATTAACATGTTCTACTAGTTATATTTTGAATATCAAATTGTAAGTGATTGTAAGTGTAATAAGCTACAATTAGGTATAGTTTGCTTTTTGGCTTGTGTTAAACTCCAAAGATTGTGGTTGCCATATTTGAGAGCTAGGTTGTTCCTAATATCGCCCACTAGGCTATATTATGAACACTCTCATTGTGTTATTTTTTTCAGATACCCCAGAAAAATATGCAGGACAAGGTAAAAATGAAAGAAGCCGCAATCACAGTTAAAAATAAAGAAATAGTGCTATTAAAAGCATCTAAAACTTTTCTAGTACCTAGATATACCTTGAAAGAGTATGCCAAAAAGCAGAAGATTAACTTCAAAGACTTCTTGATGTGCTGCTAGTCGAAGGCCTATTTTAACTCCAGGAATAGAAGATGAATTGGTTGAATATTGTTTACAGATAGATATAAATTGTTATGGTATTATGGCAAACAACGTTAAAAGGATGGCATTTCAACTTGACATTAGAAATAATATAAGCCATCCATTTTTTGAAAAAGCAAAAGGTGTATCAAGGAAGTGGTTTTGTTTTTCCTTAAGACACATTCTGTTTTGTTCCTAAGGAAACCTCAACCACTATCTTTAGTACGAATCAAGGAATTCTCACCTGAAAATGTAAAAAAATTCTGTGATGTTCTTAAACCTGAATTTGAGCGAGTTAAATTTCTTCGTTGATGAAACTGGAAGTGTTACCCTGAAAGGAAAACGTGAGCTTTATAGACTTACTTCAGCAAAACATGGTCACCTTGTAACTATCGTAATTTGCATGTCAGCTTCTGGTTACATTGTACCACCAATGATTGTGATCCCAATAATAAGGGTGAAGGATGAACTTATGAATGGAGTTCCTCGTGGTACCATTTCAGGACACCACCCTTCCGGATAGACTCAATCAGATTTCTTTACAAATGGATGAATCATTTTATTTTATATGTTAAACCCACGAAAGAGGATCCAGTAGTCCTTATTCTAGATGGTCATACAACTAACACACGCAACATTAACGTGATCAGCCTTGCACGAGAAAATTATGTCTCTTTGGTATGTATGCCTCCTTATTCATCAAACCATATGCACTGGATAAAACTTTTATGAAGGCCTTCAAAACTTACTATGTTCAAGAGACTGACTGGCTATACATGCTTTCCGGGCAATAACAATTTTTCAAATATCAGAACAGCTACTATGGGTGTTGCTATGTAAGGTTTTAAGGTGACTGGAATTCTTCCTCTCACAAATCAACAACTGTAACATCTCCAAAAGACGTTCGACCAATACCCATCCTCACACTACCCCCCACATCAAATGTTCTAGCTGGATCTGCTTCCATTATCGGTGGTTCTCCCTGGAAAAGAAAAATAAGGCAAAAAAGCGTTATCATTTGAAACTCCGTAAACTTTTAGAAAAGCGCAAGGTAAACCTGTAAAGAAACCAGTTCCAAAAAAAAGGAAGGAAAGTTCTTCTTTTTCAGAAGACGTTCAACTGACGGCAATAACAGCAGTTGTGATAAAGATAATAATGATGCCCAATGTTCAATATATGAACAACCTTACTCAGATGGTGTCATGAAAAATGTGTTATGAGGGAAGCAAAGAGAACTTATCGTTGCATTTGTGTAGACTGCTCTTAGATTCTTTTTTATGTAGTATTTAGTTAAATAGCTAATAGAGTATTAAGTATTCATTCCTAAGTATATTCCTTATACAAAAAAGCTGTATTTGATTACTTTAAATTTGTCTGTGTGTTAATTATCATGTTTGATAAATAACATAACAAAATTACAGTTTTATCTACACATTTTAGATATAGGCGATATTAGGTCCACTTATGGTGGGCGATATTAGAAAACTTTTCTCAAATAAGAAATATTACATGGCCTCATTTTTTTAATATTAGTTAGAATTATGTATTAAAGTTATAATTCAGTTTAATTAGAGAGAATATACTAGATAATAGATTCAAACTGTTTTCACGTAAATTGCACATGGATTAGTCCTTTAATAAAAATATTAACTTAGAGGTGGGCGATATTTGGCCTCCCTACCTTACAATCCAAGAACATTTAAAAATTGAATTCGTTGTTTTAAATTGTAAGTTTTCAAAGTGACACAACAGAACTTTTCATTCCGGTAGTAGTATAAGTTATATACTTATTGAAAATATGTTAAATGCGACAACAGTCGAAGACGCACGAATGGCAGTATTATAGAAATATATGCGACGGTGTCGGACGTATGATATCGTATATAAAAATTTGAAGGTACTGTATTAAACGTATTTTATCTATATTGTTCTAACGCTTGGAAGTTTAATTTTAAAATTCATAGTGTACGTGCGTAATCTTACATTCCGGGATCCTAATATTTTTTGTATACTCAATATTTACGGAGCATGCATTTAACACTGATTTGTAAAACCTCCTTAGTCGGTAGGCATTGAAGAATAAAATTAATTTTCCTTTACAAATTTACTCAAATATAAAATCAAAGTGATTACCGATTTTAATTTAGCTACAGAGAACGCTTTGAAACAATTTAAAACCAATGTGCTATTAATTAACTTGAATCCTGTAAAGCGGTTAATTTGTTACTACAAAACAAAATTCAAAGCTTTAAAACGCCAAAACTTACTAACAATGAACCATCTATGAAAAAATTAATTGAAGTAATTTATGGATGGACTTATACAGGGCGACTCGATATAAGGAGCATTATTTAACTTGTGAACCCAGGCCCTCTGTGTACACAAATCTTCAAAAGTTTTGAACCTAATTAAACAAAGATTTTTGTAAATTTTTGCATACAGAAATATATTATGGACACCAGAAGTTCTAAAATCAAGATAAGGCAAACATGTTGAGGAAAACCATAAAAAAATTTGTTAGAGCTCATCATTTAATTCTAAAGTTGTGCAGTTGTATGTATCTACTACACATCACTTTTTGAGGAAATTTCATCCTACAACAGTGGGTGGTCTGTCCACTCTGTACCCTGTGAGATTGCATCATCTCGGTTAAATAGAAGGTAGACTATCGCGGCGGATTAGTCTAGTTTGTGGCGGACAAATGAGCATTTGTAATTTTCTACGGTTTACGGCGGAGTGAATGCAAAAAAATCTGGTGTGAGACGTTACACGACTTTCTTTTACGCACATAGATATCCCAATAGTATTCACAAATGATTAGAATATTAACTACGTTTGTTTTGATAACGGTAATTGTAACGGTCATCCATCCAAGTTACTGGACAGACGAAAGGGTGTGTAACTCCGGAAATTTTCTCTGATAACTTGCTTCAACGCATTTTTTCAGAAGAACTGTTGGACACGTAAAGGGGCATTAAACACATAATAACTGTAGCACATTTAAAAATTAAAGTTATAGTTGTTTTCGAGAAAATCGCAAAAAAGTTAAAAATTGGAAGAATAAGGTGGCACTTCCAGTCATTCGATTTTACCTAAATTCTTAACGTCTCATGTGTGGAATATAAAAAACGCTAAGTATTTCTAGTTACTCGATTTTCGAAAATTTATTAAAGATACAGCTTGATTCATATAAAACAAAATGAAGTAGCTAAGGAATGTACTAAGTTTTAAAAAAATCGTTAGAGCCGATTTCAAAAAAATTGTGAAAAATGAAAATACGGAAAATATCTAAAAATAACAGAAATAAAGTGGAACTTCTGATTATTCAATTTTAAACAAATTCTTGATTTGAAATACCAATATAGTTATGGCCACAAATATAAATTTTCATTCAGCTAGGGCTTTTAGTTTCATAGTTATTTTATTTTGAGTTAGCGGTGAAGGTACTTCCGGTTATTCAATTTACAGAAAATTTTCTGAGAAACAGCTTAAACTGAATGAACGGCCATTAATATCCAAGAAATTCAATAAGTTTTAAAAAAATTATTAGAGCCGATTTCAAGAAAATCGCGAAAAACGAAAAATTCCGAAAATATCTAAAGTTGTACTTCCGGATATTCGTTTTTAACAAAATTTTTGATTTAGCATATGAAGGTAGATACGATATCAAGTACAAATTTTCATTTATTTAGGACTTTCAGTTTCGTAGTTATTTTATTCGTAGTTAATGGTAAGACTATTTCCGGTACTCGTTTTGCGGACATATTTCTGAGAAATTGTCTTAATTATACGAAAGGGCATTAACTGTCGAAGAAATACAATACATTTAAAAAAATCGTTACAGCCGTTTTCGAGAAAATCGCGAAAAACCAAAAAATGACAAGAGTAAAGTGGCACTTCTGGTTATTGAATTTTAGTCAAATTGTTGTGGTCGCGTGCGAGAGTGGATACAAACTCAAATATAAAATTTCGTTTATCTACAACTTTTTGTTTTCGAGATATTTTGTTCACACACGCACGCGCGCGCGCGCGCGCACACACACACACACACACACACACACACACACACACACGCAAACACACACAAACACACACACAGGCACATACACACACGCACAAGCACACGCACGCGTACGCGCACACACACGCACATATACACACATATAGACAGACACACGCACGCACGCACGCGTGCGCACGTATCTCTGTGCATGCACGCACGCGCGCATGCACGCACGCGCGAACACGCACACGCGCACACAAACCAATTTTTAAAAACATTATTTTCGATCTCAGCGGGCACGAAAACGTGTATTTCCACTAAACTTTCGACATCGAAAATTCTGGACGAAAACAATACTTTCTCTATACTATGCGGGAATTCGTTTTTTTGTACGGTACGCATCGTTCTGACTACAAAGATGTAGCGAAGAAGGCAAAAGCTTGGAAGGATATTGCAAAGAAACTTCCAATAGCATGATTCATGAACATACCTGATGTAATGAACGAAATGGTTTCATACATCATGAGCAGCAACGCTTGATCTTCCCTTCAATCTAGTAAAGGTTGAGAAAGAACTGGTGGGCTGATTTATGGTTTCTTTTGATAATTATTTTCTGAAGTAAAATGCCAAAGCCATCTTCATCGACACATCGAGCTCTGCAATGTCGTTTGTTGTAATTCTTTTGTAAATGATCAACGACTGTATTTCTTCATCTTCTACAAACACTTGGGGGACTGGCCTATATGTCTCAGATAATGGCTTTGGAGGCAGAATGGATTTGTTATCAGCAAAGACGAATCCTCGAAGATGGCACTATCACTGTATCGACCATAGTAGTAGTAAGAATCAATTATGGCCAAGAAAAAAATCGAAAAAGTATTTATAGCGAAACAACTTAAACAAACCACTATTCATTTCCACGTGTTTCCCATCTATGCTCCCTATGCAGTTGGAAAAGTTCCATCGGTCTCTACACTCAATTTCAGATTTACTTCAAACCTCCTCCTTTGAAATGGCCAAGAACAGCGGTTTTAGAACATTCTATATCTACATGCATTCTTCTTGAACTATGCTGGAAACAGAAGTGCATCCAACACGGAAGAAGATAGCAATAGTGTGATGGGAGTCGCCTCTAGACAAATACTTGAAACAGCGAAAACATAAAACATCATACAAATATTTAAATATAATTACTATTAAGTCAACTTTTGTTTTATTATTAAAAGACGTTTTAGGGAAGAATTAGACGAAGTTTAAAAAAGTTTTACATTGTTTCATTACGCCTTAAGTTATTGGTTCGGCGAAAAAGTTCAAAAATTCACCCTGTGCTGCAAATTTCGGGTTCCTTCAGGATGCCGTCTCTACGCGGTTAACTGTGTCAAATATACCACAGCCCAGTGAGACAGAAGGTGTCCACTTAGATAAGGACAACGAGGATGTTTGTGCGACAGATGATTTCCGCTGCTATCACCTTCAAAAGCATTAAAACCAAAGGAAGTCAGCACGAATTTTGATACGATTTTAAAGTATCTAGAAAATAGACAAAACAATACTCGACTATAACCTTTCCCTAATTGTGAGTTATGCGGAAAATTAAAAAAAAATGCATATAGAACACAAATTATTATAAAAATAGAGATGGCTCAAATGTTTGGCCGGCCTGAACTTCGCGATACAGATGCTCCAACTCTACCCCATTTTCGCCGCGTTCAAGTAATTCATCCTGGCAACCGACTCAAACTGATCATTCCTCCGAGGAAGTGAATTTTATTGATCTAAGTTCTAACAGGCCGCTCGCGTCAGTTGGATTTTGTGCAACGTCAACTGTCTCAGTATAGAAGTGGTACGAACATTTCAGAAAGATATAACGGGACCTTCGATGCACTTGATTCTTTAAAAATGTACGGCTAAAACAAAATATTCAAAATACAAACTATTTTTTACTTATCTCAAATAGATTACTTTCCTTCGTCCTAACGGATTTTTTCCAGTTTTAAGACATTCGTATGGGAAAAACCAATCTTCAAATGAACTCAATTTATAACAGTCTGTAAAACTCGCCGAACTCCTTTCTTTTTTATTTATTTCATGGGCCCATTTTCTTTTTCTTCTGGCTCAAAGCTAACAGAAGAAGTAGCTCTTCATAGTCGGAGGAACTGCTGGATATGTTAATTACAACAAAACATCAAACACGAGTGAAGAGATATTACGCATTACGCTTTCACATTGGTCAGTCATGACTTGTCCGCATTGTGTTTGTCTACCCCGGTCCGCGACAGGCTGCGGCCGTTACGCTCCCTTGGAGAGTCCGGTTTTTGATCGGACCTTAAGAGATATGAGTGAATTAAATTTGAGGCAACACTCATAATTGGTTTTAGAGATTTTCTTGCGATATAACCGCTGAATATTTGTTATGTTTGTACCTAGTAATTCGTGCCTTATATAATGAACTGAAAGCTTTAAAAATTTAACTTACAAACTAAAATTGCAAATATTTCAAAACCTATATTGTAGACAGAAGAATTTGCTGTTAATGTGGGAGCGCTCGAGAGAACAAAGCAGGAACACCTACGTATTGTGAGGTTAGATCGGAAGTCAAGTAAAATGGGCGTTAGCAGTCAGGTTTGTGACACTAAGGCTCGGTATTTCAATTGTAGCTTAACTTCAGCTTACTTAAGCGATACTTTGTTGCTGTGGAAGTGATTATTACTACAATGGGTTCGATGGACACTGGGCAAGGTTTAAATAATCTAAAGCTTAAGCTAGTATTGAAATACTGGACCTTAATTACTAATTTTTTAAAAGTGTATATTATTGAACCTTAGGCCCCTCGCATTCGTGTGGATGGGTCGGGATCAATTATATATATATATATATATATATATATATATACTGTGCCTTCATTTAATCCCGAACCCCACGTGACCAGTAACAAATTCAAATGTAGGAACTTCAGT
>JAHWXV010847574.1:0-12963 GCA_024586415.1 Phrixothrix hirtus
AACGTGTATTTCCACTAAAATTTTGACATCAAAAATTTTGGACGAAAACAATACTTTCTCTATTCTATATTTCATATAGGTAAGAGAAAGTAAAAATAGAAAGAGGATATTAAGGTACCACAAACTAAAGCTATAGTAAGAGTTTGTCAGTCACTATTTAAAGGCTTAAAAGTAGTTTATTAATCGTAAGGCAAAAATAATCAAGCAGATCAGTATATCATCAGTAAATCTTCATCCAGATGTAAAATACAGTTCACAGAATGCTATTCTAAATGGAATAAACAAGGACTATATGGAGGATGAATTAGTACACTTCGTTTAAATTTTTTACCACGTTGTTCTGAAGGCAGTCAATGGAATTGTCTAGTCTTCTTCGGCTGAAGTGATTTTTCTGGGTCAAGTTTTCATTAAATAGTGTTAAATATGCTACGCCTTAACGACTTTACAGTTAGTAAATCTAGGTAGAGGTGTTCCAACACAAAGTATCCCTGTCACGTGATGTGAGCCTAAAACGAAATTAAAACCAGCCTCATTGTGTAAGTAAAAATGAAGGCGTTTTAAGGACAAAAATGCGGAAACCTTTTAAGTAATACTTTAATAAAAGTAATTTTCCAACATGTGTATCTGCTTTAATTAAATGACAGATACGGCCACACGACAAGGTTTCTATATATTAAAATTAATCTACAGTTTAATCTACATTTTTTAGCAACTAAACACCTTTGCTTGAGTGAATATTCATCCTTAAACCGTGCTTACGTCTCGATAAAAATATTTCACGAACTTGCTTTATCTCCGTCTAAGTTTGATCGATTTGCGCTGCTCAATAGCAGACGGTAGCGAGTCAACTCCATCAACCGCGTTCCCGTTTTCTGCTTTGCGCCATCCACAGTTTAAAACTGGGTTCTCATCAGTGCGAATTGTACCTTAGGAAACAAGTGAAAGTTAGGTGAAGCTGGATTTTCCAGAACTGGTGGTGTCGAATTGGGACTTTCTTCTCTGATAGAAGCTGCTTTATGAACAGAATTATGAGTGGGGCCATTGTCCTGATGCAGAATTCACTCAATGTGCTTTCACAACTTGGGCCTCTTCCTCCTCATTGATTCACCAAGTTTGTCAAAATTTCAAATTAAAATTGCTGATTATTTGTCTGAATCAGCGGTACCCAGTTAACCATGATCACACCACTGATATCACAGAAAACATTCAAAATTGTCTCCATTTCTAATATGTGCATCCTTGGCTACTTTGTTCTCGATTAACTTGGACGTTTTTCAGTGAATATATCGCCTCTTTACTTCCGGACATCGCTAAGAAGTTTAAGTCTCGTTTGCAGCAAGTCAGGATTTACTGCGATTCGCTCGATGAATTTAGTGCAAATGTGTTTCCATCTATCTATAACTACCTTTCGGACCACTTCGTACCGTGATGCCTTATTTTCATTAATGGTCATCATGTTTGCCATTGTCTGAATACTTAACTGACGATTATGTTGTTCGATTGTTACCGTGATGGCGCGACCAAATTATCCACGGTTTTTATCGTCCTCTAGTCCCTCAGAAAATCGTTTATGTCATTTAAGAATTTGCGTATGATATTAAAATATTATTGTACACCTCCTTCAACAGTTTTAAGCAATTACTTAGAGAAATTTGGGATTAGTACGTTGCTCAATTTTAACTTTCGCCAAGATTCCAGCAACACGATTCCTCCAATCGTTACTTACAGAATGATTGTGAACGACAACATAACCTGGCTTTTCTTGCATGCTTTTAAAACTTTTACAGTGACTCATCTTGTATGGATTCTGTGCTTCGATGAATATACCGTGTACAGAGCACTACGTTACACATTAACTTTATGTCCTTTTATTCTGTTAGGGAGGTTGCTTTTCTGTCTACCTGATCTAGTTTCATTTAATGTTGTTCAAAAAACAGTTTTTCTATTCGAACTTGCAAACTAATTGTTTTACAGTAGCGGAACCCCTTTTTAATAGCGACTTTTGTTGTGGAACCCCTGATTAGTTTCAATAATATGTTTTTAATGCAACATGCAAAAGATGCAAGCTTGACAGAACCCTTGAGTGATCTGACAAAACCCCAGGGTTCCGCGGACACAATTTAAACGCTAATTTAGAGCATTGCTCTTCTTAAAGATTATTTAAAAATTAAACTTTTTAAATAATGCAGCAACTTTAAAAGAACAAGTTGTTGACAAATGGAATACTTATAATTCCCGAATATTCTTTTTTACTAGGTTGTAAAATTGTTAAGGTCTTAATGATTTTTTTATTTAATAGTCTTTTGTATATTTCGTAAAATATTTCAGGTGGTTAATTGCTATCATTGCAAGTTTAATGAATTAGGATTAGTCATGCCCGGTAGTTCAATAATTTAGGGATTAAACAATTAATAGCTGCCGTTTTAGTTGAATGGTGACATTCAATAGTTAAGTATAATTTTTGAGGTAGGGGTGCTTTTCCTATAAATATTGAATCTAATTGTTTTCGTTTTTAGGAAAGATAATTGTTCATTGATACGAAGTTCATAAGGGCATTGTAAATTGGAGAGTAGGGCGTTGCCATAGTTTCCTTTAAAAATTATGCATATCTCATCAATATATTTTTTGAAGTATTTTACGTGAGCTTTAAATAATTAATGTTCATATAGATGATTAGCTTCAATCTTTTCGGGGAACATATTATCAAGTAAATGAATAATGAAGTTCCCATCAGCAATTTTATTATTAAACGATAAGTAATTTTTCGTTTTATGGCGTCTACAAGGTTAATCAATAGAGTTATCTATTACAATACTAATGAGAGTGATGTAAATTATTTACTATTGTGACTGTGGCTTTGTAAATAGGGGTATTAGTATAGAGACTATTGCTGTCTAATAATGCGAGAAATGAGTTGTTACTCTTATGACGGTCGATTAATCTTGAGTTTTTTAATTGTAAATTTTTGAAACAGATGTTGCTTGTGATAAAATTTTTAATTCAGCTTGATAATAAGTTTATTGGAGATGTTATATCTGACATAACAGGTCTTAGCAGAATAACGCTAAATTGTGCTTATTCAGGAGTATCTGATATTTACAATTTGGGTGCTGTGGTATGGTAGTTTAACCCCTATATGTATGCTTTAGGTAGTTTATAGTGGTTGTTGATTAGTTTTTGATTTTTGTTTGTACTGAATTATTTGGGTCTTTATTTAAAGGAATGAATCTTGTTTTTGAAAACTGTAAAATTTTAAAAAGCAATTGAATTCATTTAGAGGTATTCGTAACTAACGCCATATAATGGAAAAGTTGAGCATAGCAACCGTTTAAACTTAAATTGGGGTTGTAAGTAATGTTCAAATTAGAGCATGCAAACAACTGTACTAATATAATTTGAAATAAGTTGTAACGAGAGGGCTTCAGCCTGGCCCGCGGATTGGGGCGTCAGTTCATAATCTATTAACTGCAAGATTTTGATAAAAAGTTACCTTAAACGTCAAAATTAAGAATGTTTTCTTTTCAAATGGCGCTAGGAGACATGTAATCAGCTAAATACTCAATACAACGTCATTTATTTCTCCTAAGGCTACTAGCAGCCTCAATTATTTATACCGGAAACGAATCAATCTAGCATACTATACACTGATGTTACATTTACTGATATATTGCATGTCGTGAAACTTGTACTTCAATATTTGTCCTAAATTATAATGGAAGATTAGGATTCAGCAAACATATATTAAATAAATTAAAAACTGCAAATAGTACAATGATTCCACTAATCGATATTTAGATTCTACAATATCTGGCTGGCTATTTTACTACTTTCACGTAAATTAAATTAAAATTATGAAATACACCTTGTTTATATGTACTAGATGAAGCTAAAATTTATCATTCCATATTTTAAAATAGCATATTCATTCTTTACGTGTAACAACAAAAATGTTTGTTGCAGATGATAAAGCAAATTGATAATTTACTACATCTGTGCGCTCAGCACAAAATCGTTTGTTAGCACTCATATGTAATTGACGACATACTTAATAGTTATTAACAAAAGTGTTTTATCTTTCAGTAATGCGAAATATAATTCAAAAGTTCAATTATTGTTCATAAAATTGAGAGTAAATAGTTAAATTTCCCTTGTAGACTTTTATACGTCGGAACGCCTATCGTAAACTCTTTCGGTACCACAAGTAACTGAGCGGAAAACTATCGGGTTCCAAAATCTCATTAATATTTCTCTGAATTCGAAGAATTCGCCTATTTTCTCATAACACAACTCCAGGGTCTACTTTTTCGTATCAGATACGAAGCCTTAATGACCTTTTAATTCAAAAAATCACCCTGGTAACTCACTTAAGAATGTTGCATATCGCCTAGATTTGACTGTCATATATTTAAAAAACGTCTCAACTGGATTCGCATGCTTTGCATTAGCTGACCTCGACCACCGATACGAGGAATGTTTCCTAGAGAAATATGTATGCACCAATTGTGCAACAAGATGCACAAATTGTCTGAAACGTTATCTGAATAATAACCGAGTAATTTTATTTAACTTAGTAAAAGCATCTAATTCTTTTATTTTAGAATTTTTTAAAATATAAAATTATAACGCAAATTATTGAATATTAAAACAAAAAAATACCTAATTTTTTGCATACCGTGGAAGTATAAACGAATATACCGGGTGGTTTGAAATAATTATAAGATATTTTAAAATTAACAGCGGGAAACCAAGCAATATCATAATAATGGAATGTTTGCTCAAGAACAGAAATCAATAATCGATAATGACAAGTTTCAGTTATGTTTGATTTAATACGATCTAATATAATTTGTAAAATTTTTGATATGGACATAAGAAATCTCTAACGTTCTTGACGAATAATATGCTTTAAAATTACTTAAATTATTGTTTACTTAAGTACTTATACAAATTCATATTTTGATCAAAATATAGTATACGTTACTCAGTCCCCTACTTGAGTAATTTTAATTCATTGCAGTTAAGCTTAATTATTTAATATTTTATTAAATTTAAAGAACGTACTAATCTTTTGTAACTTCTGCTTATCTTTTTAATTAGAATTCAGATCGTTGTACAATATTTTTAGCTTGACCTATATTTATAATAATTTATAGTAAACTAGTTGTTTCGGAAATCCACTCTACAAATTTAATTGATTTTTCAAGTTATTGTAGTAAAGAGTAATAACATGTGTAGGTACGTGGACGTGTGTGTGTACACCGACCCAAAAAAGTAAAAGGACAAAGCCTTAATCAACCAAATGTACAGCCACCATATTTGCTTTAGAAGGTAGGACTTTGTTACCATTTATGTTCAAACTTATTACATTATTAGCAAATGGGCCCCTATAGACTTATTGTCGGTTCAACAGATATAGATATTTATAATGCATTTGTTGAAACATTTATCCATTTACTTTTTTGAGATAGTGTACATATGCTTTCGAAAAAAATAGCTCACAACTAAATGCAAACAAATGAAATTTCATATTTACGTGTACTTCTCCTCTTGCATATGAAATTAAGATTTTGATTAAAATCGGATAACTATAAATGCCACCTTATTCTTAATATTTTTAAGTTATTACGATGTTCTCGAAAACGATTGCAACATTTTTTTTCAAACTTACTACATCTTTTAGGTATTTAGTGTACCTTCACATGTAATAATCAGTTACACTGGAAACATAATTGCAGTTAACTTCAATTTTAAGCATATGGCTAGCGCATGGTTAGCAATTTGAATGGATGACAGTTGAAATTACGATTACCTAAATAAACATAAATTAATGCTATTTTAAAAAATTGTTTTTAATGGTTCATAAAGTTTATTCAAATACTCGCGTTTTATTCAAACCGCTCTAAATTATTTGTGTTCTTAATTTAATATACAATTTATTTTACATTTATAAAAAATTAGATCTGTAAACAAATGTCGGTAATTTAATATTAAATTTCAAATAGACAAGAGAATTTTGTGTGCTGCCTCATATTATCCTTGATTAAATAATTTGTATCCAAGCAAGTAATTAATTTGAAATGTTTTTTCGGGCAACTGTAAGCTGAAAAGTTTCATACATTATAAACGTTTATGAAATCCGAGCAAATTATTTCAATTAAAGATACAAATTTTATTGCACAGAGATATAGAGCATAGAGACCACAGACAATTAATTTTCGACTATACTAGTTCATAACTGCTGTGATCTACATATACATATACAACCTGACGTAATTTCAATGCAAATGAAGCTATTATAATAAGTAATTCACGTTATACAATGCTATACCAATTTATAAATTACTAAGGATTAGAATGAATTGAGAGATAAATCAAAAATAAAAATACGATTAAGCTTTTAAAGGCAAAATCAATCCTTGTATGCTAAGAAACCTAATTATCATACTGTATCTGAGGAAAATAAACCAATAAAATAGAACAGGTCCAAGTAGATTTATAAACACAAATAAATATATTAAGCGATATGTTCAAATGCAATACGATATAAAAGAGAAAAAGATTATAATAAATCCAAAACGATTACCCTAGCGGCTAAATTCAATTAATAAAAACTAACAAGTGGAATACAACTATTCAAATTTAACCTCCATTGTTTATACAATTATTCTTTAGAAGTCATTAACAAAAGAAAAGATTTATAAAGTGGAAAAATTTTAAATGTCAAAAAAGAAAAGCGATCAAAATAATATAAAAGGCATATTCCCGATGTACTTTCATTCAAATAAAATTAAAGCACTTCAGTGGCGCTTTTCAAAATGAATTATCTTATTGTGTTTATTTAAATGACAGTAATTTATGAATACATATTTGAAAAACAAAAAGGTTGTTATTATATCGTATAGTATTTGTCTACGTCATTTATTATATTAGGAAATTAGTGTAACTATTGTCGAAATTATATAATAAACCATACAATAGATTTACTGTAGCGAAAGAAGAACCAAAGATGTTCTCATATTTATGTTCGTGTTCTATAGAAATAATATTTATTTATAAATAAACATAAAATTCTCTTGGTTTGAAAATTATAATATTGCAATAAACATTCATGACTATATTTAAAGATATTTATGTTTGTTAAGTACACGTTTGTAAACGCCTAGGAAAACCTAGGGACTCGGTTTATACAAAAGATTATTCTTTGAGGATTACGTTAAAGCTTGAATTAGTAAGGATGATAACAGTAGGGATAGCGAGTTTTTAAATTTCCATTTAGAAATAACGAGTGATAATCGAGAAGTTAAGAAAATCTATAATAGCAGACCAACTGGGGAACACGAAGGAAATCCTTTGTAACAGATGGTCATTCTAGAATTAAAGCAACCTAGGAATCATGAATATCAGCAATTAGAAAAGGAAGAATTGTTACATCCTAAAACATAACCAGGAATTTGATTAGTTGACTTCTTCCATTTTACTTTGAGTTTAAGAAATTTATAGGTTACTTTTTTGAACATAACCAAAGATTTTCACCAATGACTTATTTTGTAGGAATTTTAATACACCTTCAATTTCTAGGTATTATTTTGGACATTTTAATTTTAATGCATGTAAATTAACTTTTAAGATTATTTAAATTATTTTATAGATTTTATTTATCGGTTTGCTTGAATTCCAAGATGTTTATTATAAAACTAACAACTCTTTGGTTTTAGGTAGTGGGAAATCTTGAGTTTGTGTATTATATTACCTGTTAGTGTAATAAAACCGCTATTAAAAATAGTGATTTGATTTAGATACTACGAAACGTTATTTTTTGCATGCGTTTATCGTTCAAATGTGCATCTTTATTAGATTTACAGCTAGTTACTGTACTTTGGAAAATCTAGTTATGCGAAACACGTCTTCTATTTATAATGAAATTATTTGGTAATATTTGAATTTGGAATCCTACTGCCCATCATATGTCTTTCTTTTGGCTATTATTTGATTTGTTTAATTAGGGATCGCCTAAGATGTTCCGTTCACGAATTTTGCGCGACATTTCAATTAAATTTCTATTGAGTATAATAGTGATAAAGATAGTTCAAACTATACAACGCAATTTATGTACTCAATAATTGCATAGTTCATATTTGCAGAAAATTATATATATATATATAGGGTGTCCCAAACATAAGTAGCACCCCGCAAACTGTGGGCACCGTATGGCATAGAGAACAAAATTTGTTTATGAATTTTTTTTTAAAAACCTGTAATTCTCGAAGTATTAATAATTATAGAATTAAATCCAACCCTGGTGTGTGCACCGTATCGGATAGTAATATCATTGCCCTGGATGTGTACTACTCATCAGTATATCTTAAATTAGGAACAAATGTTCGTTTCTAAAAATATTTTTACTAGAAGATAACGTTAAAAGAAATGTATGTTAATTACTACTCGTATATGTGACATACTTTAGAAGTATGGTACGCGGTGCACGAATTTAACAGGTAAGCCAAAAAATTATAATTCAATTTTATAAAGCAAAATAAATAAATACAAAATGTATTTTTCGGTTGTTGTTTTTGTTTACAATAGTAATTTTTAGGGAATAATGTTGTTGCTGGCCACCTAAAAAGAATCGCTTATCATGTTTTAGAATATCTCCATTGAACACATTAAAAATTTTAAAACAAACTTAATTGTATTAATTTCATGTTTGACATTGAAGATAAAACAATTTAGAATCTTGTGCTTTTAACAAATAATTTTGGTAATAAGAAATGGAACAATCAATGCGTTTAAAAGCTAATATTAAAATTTAAAAGCTGACTTAAGGTCGTTTGGTCATTTCGAAGAAAGTAAATAAGAATATTTTGAAGGTCACTTTACTATAACCATGTCTTAAGCAAGCAATGCATGTTTTTATGGTCATACAAAATTACTTTAACATGTTTTGTTTACTACCGTTTCACTCATAATTCTTTTTAGTTCTAGACAGAATTGCATTTGGAGCAAATTATATCGATTAAAATTTTCAGAATTTAAAAATCTTGTTTAAAAAAAATTATAAGAAAATTGTGCTCTACAGGTCATAAGGTATCCACGGTTTCGTTGATAGTTGAAACACAGTCTAAGCAAGATATTATAGAAAATATCTAAAAATCGAAATCTAATATATTAGCTGCAATTCAATAGTAGACACTGAATTATCAGGACGTGAATGTAACGCAATTAGAACCCCGAGGTATTTAACTCAATGTAGCGTTAAACACCATTTTATCGTTTTGAATGACATCCAGATTATAATCTATATAGCTAAAACATTTGTTAATCCACCATGAATAGTAGTGATTTACCTTAAACGCAATTTTAGGAAACTAAACATATCAGCTAATCTAATTCATTCTTTTCGCTAATTTTACTTAAAAATTAAATATTTTTAATCCATTGCAACGTTAATGCAATGTTGTTTTTATTTACTCTCAATTGTTTTTAATACATCAAATGCTTCATTCGTGTTTATAGAAATTTGTAATTAAGCTAGTTTCAACAAATTTATTTTCTACTGCGACAGTATAGATTATATTAGCTAAAGCAAAGTAAACTAGCTAGTTTCTTCGTTCTTATTTTTGTACTTTTGCAATATCTATCCAAACTTTTGAGTTTTCTTACACCTAACTTCATCATTTACCAAACGCGACCCTGATGCTTTAAGAATTTTAAATTAATAGTTGCAGATGTTACGGAGATGCAATGAAATAATATTGCAAAGCAAATTAAGACTCAACTGCAGAGCTATTAAGGAGGCAAATTCAAATTTCTTATTGTGACATTTTATTGTTTTGGACCAATCCATCTTTAAATTTGTTGCACTACACACAATTTCCATATAATTCAGATATTTTTTATAAAAATTGACTAAAGCGTGCCTGATAACTGTACAAATCTTAACTTGGAATAATTGGCAATTCTTTGATCCAGCGTTAGACTAGTGCAAAAGTAGTAGATAAAAATGTTTGCAGGGCTACCACTTATATTCGCTAGCTGTGCTAGTAACATCAAGTGCGCATGCGCAAGCATTGTAAAAACATTTGAATGCTGAGAACACATTCCATATTTTTTTAATCAATTTTTGAAATAAACTTAGTTTGCAGCCATAACTTCCTTCTCTTCGTTTCGATTTTAGACCTTGATTAATCTCAATATATTTGACACCCATTTGAAATACCTGCCAGTATTCATGTAGTGAAGAAGACTACATAACACAAATATTTAGTTTCTAAACTTTTTTGGTTTTATAAACAGTGCTTTCTGAAAAGCGCATACCTAATGGGAAAAGCTTTTATTATTTAGTCAACTGAAAATTTGATATCAGAAACATCAAGTCCTAAGTCAAAATAACGCTCATTTGTTCTGATTACGCCCCCTAAAATCTGTAAAAGTTACTTTCTTGGCAATATTCCGAAAAAATTTATTAAAAATTATCATTCATAAATCATTTTTTACCCATATGTAAAACTGTAAAGTTGAAATTCGTAAATGTATAATTTTTCACTTTTTACAAGATTTCAAAAAAATTAAAATTGATGGTAGCCAAATGCTCCGCTTGCGTTTGCTAATGATGGATACAAGTAATAAAATTGAAAACATGTTTTTTCATTTTCTTAATGTGTTACTTTTAAACTATTGTAATTTTTTAAGAAAACATCTTTGGTGCATTTTGTAATTTATTAATCCAAGTTGTAATCTATACCTGCATACAAAATCACCAACATGGTACCCTAGTCAACAAGAATTAGTGTGAATGATCAAAAATAATTGTCTCAAAATATGAATGTTTCAAAATTTAGTTCTGAACAGCTTTTCTTAATAACTAATATAATGAAAAATTGGGCGTATTCATATAAAATCAATTAAAAATCTTCACCCAAAAGCATACTATATTTATTTTTTGTTCTAACAAAAACAAAATTTTTATATCGTTTTGTTAATTTTATATTTTATTATATGTAACATGAAATAGTTTTATTTTCTTTTGTTAATTCTGAAAATGGTGTTGGAATAAATTCTATATTATTATTCTTTATTATTAGATGTTTAAGTTCATTCACCGAAACAATTATTAATTATTTAAATATAGTATACATTTGGGTGAAGACCTTTTAATTTATTCTATTTTCTTAATAACATTTGTGAAAATTTTATCAAAAACATCAAATTTATTAGTCACCGAAGAGGCTGCAACAATGGTTAATGGGTCTTATTTTTATTTTTGAACATACAAAAACTATGAGCATTAAATTCACTTGACTCAATAATCAAAATTATTTCCATATAATGCGTAGTTTTTGGAAAGTACTATATGTAAATAACAATATTTTCTCATTAGTTCTTGCATAAAGCCTTTAGCTTAAATATTTTTGTTTGTAGAAGATCCTCATGATTAAACCATAGGAACTTCAGTTTCATTGAAGCGTTTTAATAAAACAGCTAATATTCTTGAGTAAATGAAAATATTTCAAATCTGTATTGTATACATTTACAACACCATCATATGTAAATATCGCTACATCACACCGACATCAAGAGATTTAAAAATGGATGATTTCTGTCAACTTGTTGTAGTACCCAATGACAAATTCTACCCTACGTGGAGCATCTGTGGGTTGTAAGGCTTGGAAGCGTTGAATATGATAGGGATACAGCACTTGTTCTCGTAAAGTTCTCCAAACTACATACCGAGATATCCCTAGCTACAAAGCAAGTCTTGTTGTATTTGTTTATCGATTTTCAGCCACCAGATCTAGAATATGGGCTTCCACGCCAAGCACTCGAGGAATCCGTGCATATCCTCTTTCATGGCTTGAGAGGTAAAATTCCCAGGATATCTTTAGTACTGCACAAGCAGTGTAAATGTTCTAGATGCAGGAACATCTTTATTAGGATATCGATATCGATATAATTAGCACGCGGCTTCCACATTTCCACGAGGTTCGCCATAAACCAGTATAATATATATATTAGTTGTACGTTTCCAAGGCATTCCATTGTTAACACATACCAAACGAATACACTTAATGTTACTACTAATAAAGAACTTGTTGCAAAAGCGCATGCACACAAACAACACAAACTGTTCAATAGTTTAGGAAAGTGCACAACCACTAAGAAAATCTGAAAGTTTTGATTACTGGTTAAGAGAAAATGTGGTTTCATTTTTTTAATAACGCTTTTAGTTCAGAAATAATAAAAAGCAAATTAATTCTACGAAATAGGACACATTTTCTCTTGCAAGTGGTAATAATTTTAATAACTAAGATTTTTCCATTTTTGGATAAATTTTACTTCCACAAAAACAGCCAAATTTAATTTAATAACAGAATCGACTTTTTTTATCAATTTGAATTACCCTGAATGTTTACCAATAGACGGCGATGCCCGATTACTTTGAACTGGAATTGCCTGTAACATGAATAAGACTGGAATAAACGCACGCGATTTCCTTACAAACTGAGATAAAACTTATCACTATAAATATTCCAAATCAGAGGTTCTTAAAAAGTTTTGGAAGAATTTTGTACATTCGATTGTGCCTAAATTAAAGCTGTTTAATTTTTTTTATTTTTTTGCAAGTGTATGGGACGCAAAGAATACGTGGTTAAAATTACTGAAACTATTTCAAAGCAATCCTGTATATATATTTCTAAAATGATTGGCCTTTCTTCCAAATTATAATAGGGTATAGTTGTGTTGTCTTAGATTTATATAGATATTTATAAACCATGTGTAATTTCTAGGTTAAGTTAAAATGATAGCAGTCATTTTAAAATTATTTTCTATTCCTCTAACGAAGGGGAAAACATGTCCCCGAAACGTTAGTAATTAAAAAATCTAAAAATTGGACTACCTGCTCCTATATATGTATATTTAACGAAACAAATTATATATATATATATATATATATATATATATATA
>JAHWXV010847649.1:0-10974 GCA_024586415.1 Phrixothrix hirtus
AACCAACACCTTGAGATTCTTCTTAGAATGTAAATAGTTTAGCTTTATAAACAAATACCTTTTTTTCCCTAATTTAAATTATACTTTTTTTTCTTTTTTTTCTTTATGCAAAATTATGCATTTTATTGTACATTCTATTAAGAATAAAGGCCTTTATTATTATTATTATTATTATTAAATAACTATGGATAAGGGACTCACGACCAGCGAAAACATACAAGTTGCTACGTACCATAACAAGAGCACGGCAATATACCATGTAGAGCCCATTAAGAAATTATAACGTTAAATGAACGTGACAACTTAATAGAATACTTCCCCATAAATCTTTTCACTTTACAGGAGGCATGCCTTTTTATTTAACGCTTTGTGGTGTAAACGTTCATGTTATGTGTGAGTTTCAGATCTCTTTTTAGAAAGTCGACGAAAACTGTTTCTATATAGGGTATAATAGATAAGACAAAAGTTATAATGTTTGATAGAAAATGACATCGGTTCGTTTATCTTTAGAATTCTTAACACGTGATAGTTTATATTTTTCTGAAATTTCGATCAAAATATGAAAACGTGATGGAATGTTTCTTCAGCGCGGGTGCCTATTCGAAAATTAAAATAAATGGGTTCAGTAGTGAAATATTTTACAATGTATGGGGTTACATAACGACTTCGGCTTTGCGTTGTAAACCCTCGATCTGATGCACGACTTCTATGTAGCACAATCTGTGATTAGGATAAAGATTGATACTACTTGCGGATTGACTGAAACCAATACGGTGAGTAATAAAGGCTGTTAGGCTGCTTTATTTTTCTTGTAAATTAGCAACATTATTTTGGAGGGGATAGTAACCGTTTTATTTAGAAATCACCTGGTATCCCTTGATTAAGATTAACGGATTCATTTAGTTATCGTGAAGATTATTTTATTTACTAGACTGACAATCTCTGCGTGCGCTGACGTAGACCTCATAAAATCCAAATATTCGCTTCTAATTATTGATACGCTTGTTTCGAGTGGTACTTATTGCATTTGTGCCTAGGCGCACATTTAGTGGACTATATTAGGGTTAATATTTATAATTATACCGTTCTTTTCTATTATTTATGATATTTTAAATGAGTAGTTCCGGGTTCAAGCCTGTTTGAATGATCAAAACGAATTCCCACGTACTCATTAGATTTAAGTATGTATTTAGCAAATTATTTACCCTAATTACGAATTATGTAGCCATACATTTATTGCAATATATTTATAACATTTACTGTTCGTGACTCGTTTCCTTGTCATTTACATTGCTGTATTTTTGTAGCGCCGTCCACTTGTTTGTATAAGGATGTTGCATTGTTAACTCTGAGTACGTTAGGTAAGTGTTTGCGAGGTCACCCAAGGTATTATCTTATTTCGTGTTCCTCTTTAAACAACAGTACGTGAAATTCATTCTAGATTATTCGTCTTACTAGCTTTCCTTTTCCTTATAGGTACTAAGTACAAGTCTGAGCTCGTGGCGTCCTTCTGATTAATCCCGCTAACTGCTTTCGATAGTTTCTACAAGTAGTGACAACTCTTTTTGACTTAGCTTACTTCCTCCTGCGCTGAGCTGGAGGCCTTCCCACAAATATAGCCGGCTATGAAAAGTAGCAAAACAGGAGAAGCTTCTCTAATAGGACAAGGGACAGAAATTAATGGATAATTAAATTTTTTGCTGTAAGGCCACTAGAGGGTTAATAAGAAATACTGTCGTGAAGCGCTAATAAGCTTTAGGACATATATGATAATCAAAGCACCTTCTCTACTTTATGGAAAATGATTAAACCGAGATCTTAGTAGGTATCGCGTAGGTTTTCTGTGAACAATATTCAAAATTGTTTCTTCAAATATCCTGATCACTAAATTTTTAAATTTTCAAAGTAGCAAATGTTATTATATAATACCAGATAAAAAATAAAATTTCGCCAATATTTCAAAAGTATTATAATAGTGGGCTCGAAGGGGTTAATTAAAAATCAAACAATGATCGCACCACTGTTTTGGCAGATACTCAATCGCTTTTGCTGTTATTAAACCTGGAACAGCTCTCTGGGGTCTGAGAAACCCAGACGTTTATTTATTGCAACGTTGCTTGCACAGTAACGCATAATTTTGCAAACCACTTCGTTTAAATTTAGTTTATTGTTAGCTAAGGAAGCAGGTGCATCAATTGTGAAATATGAGAAATACAGAACGTGACTAAAACCAAATATATACGTTTATGGGTAAGTCATACCCCAGTGTGAAATGCATGATAATTGATTTTATTTCGTGTAATGCCTCTTTTATTTTATTTGTTCATGTAACCTTCAAATATTTGCGTATTTAACTAATTTCGTAAAAAAATATTTTAAAAACGCCAAGAACACAATTTTAAAGCAATTACTCTATTACATAGTATATTAAATAACGTTCCGCTGAGTTTCCATTATTTGAAAAAGCCTGTTTTTCAACCGTTTTTATCTCACAGTATATTTCAATCTAATGAAAACTTGCGCGGAAAATTTAAATAATGATCAAAAAAATAGTATACTTTTATGATTTCTAACACAAATTGAACAATTTGTAATAAAAATTAAATTTCGCGGTAGAATTACGATCTTCTCACGGCACATTATTTGAAAATCAAGGCTCTAAGTTTCATAAATTATTTTACAGAATCATCGCGTCTAGTAATTGGGAAAATCTTCGCTTTTTAATTGAGAGGCAGTTATACAAGGAGGTTGAAAATATATGGGAAAAAGAAAATGAAAATCACGATGAAAGTGTGCACGATAACGATACAGATGAGGATGAAGATTATGTAGAAGAACAGCTCTCAGAAAGTGTTAGTAAGCAAAGCGAAGATAGTGAAGTCGAAAATGAAGGACCTCAAAATCGAATAAGAAACATATCTTCATAACGGGCAAAAGTGGCCATTGGTAGACTATGCAAACACCATCAACGCTAGCCCGTACTAAACGTGAAAATATAGTTTTACACTTACCAGGGCCCAAACAAGCAGCTAAGAATTTTCAAACGCCAGAGGAAGCATGGAATTTGTTATTCAATGAAGAAATAATAGGTTTAATTGTATGTTACACAAATGAAGAAATTTTCCGAAAATCGCTCACTATTTTACCACAAAGTTAAACAAGGCCTACAACGAAAATAGAATTTCAGGCGTTTATTGGTCCTTTGTATCTATTTGGTGTACCGAGGGTTTCAAACTGTAACGTAGACGAGTAATGGTCCCCATTGTTCGGAAATGGTATATTTCGAACTACCATGTCTCAGCAGCGATTTCAGTTTTTAGCTTTATGCGTTAGATTTAACAATAAAGAGGATAGAGTTACAAGAAAGTTAACAGAGAAGTTTACACACATACGAGAGGTACGGGACATGTTTATAACTAATTGTAAAACATATTATCACCATATGAACATTGTACCATTGATGAACAGTTTGTGGGTTATCGAGGTAAATGTCCATTTCGTATTTATATGGCTAACAAACCAGATAAATATGGAATTAAAATTTTAACAATGAATCATTCTAAAACATTTTATTTAATAAATGCAATTCCATACACTGGAAAAGCTGCAACGGATAGTAACGAACTAGTACCTAATTATTAGGTGCGCAAATTATCAGAACCAATACATTGCACCAATAGATCTATTACAGTATATAACTTGTTTACGTCAATTCCATTAGCCGAGAGAATGTTAGAACAATACCAACTGATACTTTTAGCGGCGATAAAAAAAAATAAGAGGGAAACACCCCCTCCTTCTGCAGAAAAAAAATTGGAACGACTTTATTTGCCTTCGATAGAAATAAGACTCTTCTTTCTTATACTCCAAACGGGAACAAACTGGTGATTCTTTTATCCTCTCTGTATCCTGACATCTCTATTCATCCAATCACAGGAAAATCTAACCTTATTCATACTTATAATGAAACCAAAGGTGGAACAGACAGGTTCGACGCTCTGTCATTCTTATACCACTTCACGATAAACAAGACGTTGGCCACTTAGAATTTGGTTTAATATATTCGATGGAAGTGCTATAAATGCAACGGTTCAATTTTGCCTAGCAAAACCAACCTGGAAAGACAGTACAAATGACAATAGGAAAGCATTTCTAAAACAACTAGGAGTGGCTTTAATTAAACCACATTTAACAGAAAGAATACAATTTCCTACTTTACAAAAACCAATAAAGGAAAAAATTATTGAAATTTTGCCTCCAAGAGAAGAATTTAACGTTAACTTACAAAATAAAGTGAGATGCAGCATTTGTCCAAGAGGGAAAATCAGGAAAATAAGTTTCGCGTGTTCTGCCTGCCATAAGCCATACTGCTTGGAACATACAGCAAAGCTCTGTTGTTTGTGTGAAAACCGTAATTGAAGGATCGGGTAAGGATTATCTTGTAAGTGTATGTCAAAAGAAGTTACTCCTTTGTTAATATAATCATTATTTGATACTTTTATGGTTTTATTGACCGATTTTAGCGTTTCGTTTTTTGTATAAATAAGTTTAATTATTCATGTTAATAAATATGCTATTTTTATTCGTTTTTTAATAAAATCTTAGGATGCAATATAAATGTGATTGTTTTATATGACTAACCAGTGGAACTAACACTAGATGAGAGATTGCAATTAAAATTTTCCCATAATTGCAATTTATAATTAAAAAAAGGCTAAAAAAGTGTTTGGGGTATATGAAACCCCAGTGTGAAGTTTATGTTCAACTAAAGAAGTGTGATGTTCCAGGGTTAAATTTGTAAGTTATCAAAATGATATTCTCATATTATTATAATTTTACCGTGCGTATTACATGGAAGTCTACATAACCATATTATTACAGCTTCACTTAGGCAACGCCTTTTGTTAATCTACAACTGTGGTTCAACTCCAATCTAATAACCATATTCAAATTGATGTCCTTGTGGCGAAATTGTCAATTACGCCAAATGTAGTTCAACACCAGCGTCAGCTGGATGTTAAATTAAATAAGAATCATATTTAAGGAAGACATTTTAGATGCTTTGTATCAAGATAGAGAGAGTGGCAAGAATTTATTACCCATTCAATTTTCTGCATAAAGGTAAGTTTATTTAGTTATATGTAAATACCTTTCTTAAATTTAGTAAGTAATCAATATGTGCGACACCTGTTGCAAAAAGTTTATCATATTAGTTATGACAAATTTAGAGCAAGTGCAAGTGATACAAGGGAATGGAAATGAGATACGTATTTGAAACGTAATTCAATAACATAAGGAGTTTTCAACGTCACTTCCTCAAAATTACAAAAAAGGAAATTGTGGGCGTTGTTAATTGCTTCATCTTTATTACTCAAATATACAAACTTTGCATGATTTTCAGCTTCATAAATTAAATTTTGGTAAAGGAAATTAGTATACTAAACTTACTTATCTTTCTTTACTTCCATTTACCACAGATGACTTCCTAACTGAATTATTGGTTTCAATTTCCTTCCAAGAAATATTCGTTTCTAAAGTATCACTACAAGGTGTCTTAGTTGAAATCCAGCGCAAAACAAATTATGTTCTCTAATTATTAGAATCATGACACTGGAGTATATTGCTATAATTTTTAAAAAGAATTTTTTATTGGAAATTTGAGGTAGAAAGCCAAGATTTATTATGAGTGCCAGCGTTACCAACAGATTTATTACTAAAGTTATCGTCTTTCGTAAAACGTGTCCGGTTTCTCTTAATGTCACTCCAGAACAAAGATTGCAGGACGTGAGTCATAAAACTTTTACAAATACAGAAATCTTAACAATGCAGAGGCGATTATAGACCTAATTTCCTGAAATCTAACGAATGTAACCATTTTTCATGATTATTACACAAAATAAATTTCATCATTTTTCAGTACTGGTATGTAGGGTTGCCTAATATAAAAAAGATCACTTCATCGGGGATTCTAAAATGAAATATTGTAGAAGCGGCTGAAAAATGATATCCTAAAATATCCCTATAATCCCAACATTTAGCGATAATGTAAAATGTTCTATCATGCACATCTGCTTTCAAAAATTGATTACTTAGTTCAACGTTACTTAATTTTACTAGGTTAACGGCTAAATTTTCATACGCAAATTGATAGTTATAAAAATGCTTTTATGACTACATTTTATAGCTTTAGTTATATTTATTATGGGCAATTCGATTTTTCTTCTACTTTTACTATACAACAAAATAACAGTTTTTTCGTAAGTTACAATTTTATTAAGCCGTTTACGTTTTCTAATATCCTTAACTATCTAGTGTACAATTAAATATATAGCTTAGCATTGTTGTGATGCAGTAAACATAGTGCAAGCGCCTGATCTTTTCCAAATAGATTAAAAATTAACAAGTGTTTAATTATGTCCAATTTTAGTGTAAATTGTGTGCCTAGCTCCAAATTGGCACGCATTACAGGTATTTTCAACGAGATAATTCTCTCGCTAGGAATTCAAAACAATTTTGGATGTCGGCGTAAGTGCCCTTTATCTTTTAAACAACCTTTGGTTGTCATAGTTTAAGTTTTGGCAACCGATGCTATATATAAAGTATTATTATTGTTACAATTTGGGTTAACATTTTAACGTACATATTATTAAAATACGCTTTAGAGAAGGATTAGAAGTTTGAAAAAGGTTTGCAATATTTTATTACGGTTTTAGGTGAATATATGTACGCCTCAAGTTCTTGAAGGGAGCTACTAGTTTGGCGAAGGAGTTGTTGCAAATTTTGAGTTCTTTCAATATGCAGTTTCTACGCGGCTAACTGTGTCAGATATATCACAGCCCAGTGAAACAAAAGGTGTTCACTTAAATAAGCATAACGAAGATGTTTGTGCGACAGATGATTACCAAATGCCACCACCTCCGAAAATATTAAAGCCAAAGGAAGTCAGCACGAATATTGATACGATTTTGAAGCATCTAGAAAATAAAATAAGAACAACATCGGCCGTATCGGTCACCTACCCGTGAATTATGAAGGAAATTTTTAAAAAATTCTTATCTTAAACGCAAGTTATCATAAAAATGGAGATGGTCCTAATATTTGACCGGGCTTAACTTCGCGATATAGATGCTCAAACTCAACCCCCATCCTTGTCGTGTTCAAGTAATTCATCCTGGCAACCGACTTCAAACTGATAATTCCTCCGAGGAAGTGAATTTCACTGACGTAAGCTCCAACAGGCTGTTCGCGTTAGTTGAATTTTGCTTACCTTCAACTGATTTAGCTAAGAAGTGGTACGAATATTTTACAAAAATATAACGTGATCTTCAATGCAAAACCTACGTACTCGATTTTTTAAAAATGTACGGTTAAATATAAAACATTCAAAATACAGACTATTTTTACTTATATCAAACAGATTGCTTGTCAATTATTCGTCCCAATGGGTTTTCTACAGTTAGCGCTTGTAAATGCGTCTGAAATTCTTGCAACATTTGATATTCATTTCGAAACACCCGGTAAATGAGTTAATAGTAAAACCTAATGGGTGAAACACCACAACCATTTTATGTTAAAATTACGAACGTTAATTGTTAAATTTTGCAAAGCCTCTATTAATAACATTTATCAACATTCAAAAATCCCAGTTCACGGTTTGTAAAACATAGGGAATTTTTCTTAAAAATAATACATCAGCTTTCCCATGAGAACGGGTAGGATGGTAAAAATAAATGTGAACCACTGATCCCCCTCCACCCCCGTAAGTTGAAGGAGAAACTTCTTTTAACATCAGTTCAGAGCTAACTACCGTGAGGTCAGCGTGCGTGTTTCCGTTCTTCAAGGATGCGAGTGCACTTTAATTGGGTCAACGCCCTGGTCCGTGAAAGTTGATAAATAAAGAGTTATCACGCCTAACGTTTTTATCGAGATATTGAATTCGTGGGAATTCATTATTCAACGCCCGTCGACAAATTTTAGGGGATCCGTTCATTTTTCACCCATCTCCGTTAAAGGATCAGAGACATTGGCGTGAAATACACTACATGTACGATATAATTGGAACCAAGGCTTTCTGATGCCACCACGCTGCCGTCGCATTCGAAACCGTCAGACTCCCGTTTACATGTAAGTGGAGTTTTATTATAAACTTATGGTCAAGTAGTCATCCAAAAAGATTCTCATTTCATTTGCTATTTGATTACGACTAGACTAGACATATGTCAAAGACGATTAAAGCAACAGATAGTAATAACAAAAATTGACATTAGCTGTCATTACCCATTGTTAATTGTTTATTGAAATAAGGTTTACAGAAGATTAGTATAATTTTTAACCTATACAAAGCGCTGGGGTCCCCAAACGTAGCTATAGAATATAAATTGTTTATTGTAATTTCTTCTTTATTTTAAATGAGAGCGATGTATTTCTTCTAACTGTACGTATTTTATTTTTTTGAATATCATTATTTCTAGTATACCACGTACAATATTCTTTTTATTTTGTAATCATGAATACCTATAAATATTTAGGGAATTAGTTTAAGTTCAGTAAGTAATATATTGCCATGTATCCGTCTAAGTGGGCTGATCGAAATATTAATCCAGTGGCGTACTATAAGTCAGTAATTAACCAGTAAGTATACCGTGATAAGATTCTGCATATTTTTATTTGAAATAAGACTCCTTGCCATCCCGTTTCTGGAAAAGATCTAACCGCCAAGATAAAAAATTACGACTTTTTCTCGACTTTTAACTCTCATAAGCCGTTCCTGAAATTTTAGCCTCCTTTCTCCAATGCGGCGACCGAAACTGCTAGCTAATTCAGGGAAATCAGCCTTTTAGACAACCTTTTGGGGCATAAGAAGCATTTCATTCCGTTATACGCTCTTTTCGGAAATTTAAGTTTTAGGAGAGTATGTAAGTTCTCAAACGGTTCGACGACATTCGAAAATATATGAAATATTGGTCTTCAAATGAACGCAATTCACAGCAAAGTCGGTGAAGCTCACCGAACTCCTTTGCTTTTATTTAAACATTTATATTTTTATGTAAATAGATATACACTGTGCTGACATAATATGTTTAATTTCGCTGTATTTACATATAATTGGATATAATATCCAATCAACACTGTTATGCAGTCATTTATATACTTACAATCAATGACTACTATTTTCTTATTTGAATACCATTTACTTTGTCGGCATTTTTCTTAATTCCATGTTACCTTATTACAGTTGTCTTCAAACTTTGTCAACTTACTACATACCTAAAACTACTAAATACTTTGGGATACACCATAGGGTTAAAAAATGTTAGTTTTGATAGTAGTAAGTATTCCTTTTCTGTGCAAAATTTATTAAAATTCAGTATTACACAATATTAAATAATATTATATTGATTTTTTTTTACTTAATACCTCATAAATAGTATCTTTTGTTGTCAGTTTAGCAACGGCTGCTAATATTTTAAAAAACTTTATTAAATGAAGAATGTTATGGAACTATTGTGTCTTCATTTATAGTATAACGTTCTTTTCATTTCTTCTAAGTGTTGTGCTTTCATTGCCAAATGACTACAAATTGAAGGACTAGGTATAATAGCTGTAAAACGTGGAAGTGATTGGCCGTCCATGTGTCAAAGAATGTTAAACAGGCCATAACGTTCCCATATCGTGTATCCGTAGTGCCAGAGTTACTATTAAAGGATATGGAGAAGTATGCACTATATTGTTTATAGGTTAAATTTTGAAGGGAAGATTGCATGGTTTACGGATAAAACCGGGTGTTACTTGAGCGGCTACATTAATTCGCAAAAAATGCATTTACAAACAAAAAACGTAAGTCATTATATTTGAAGAAAACTAGGGCGCGGTGTATCTTGCCTCGAAGATGGTGCATTTAAACATAGTGAATTAATTAGTAAATGACGAATTAATGCAGGACTACTCACAATAAGATGGCACAACGTACCATACATTTAATTCGAGTATAGGTGTTGTCACCTTGATCACTAAACCGGGGATCACCTCAGTTCTTCTTATGGAGATATGGCGAAAGGATGCCGCAATTATCAATTTCGCATTAGGAATACCTTCGCTAATATACGACATCGTATCTAAAAATGCCTGAATGCTATAGGGGCTCATTATTTTGTAACATACAGGCTAAGTACGTATCCATCTTGGTAGAGAACTATACAAAAATTGAAACTTCATATTTGTATTTGGTAGAGAGAAAATTACCCTGTGTATACTAGGATGACACCACTGTTCGCTCTCACTTACTTTCCTCGATGTAGACGTTCCAAGTGCTATAATTTGAATGTTGCTATTATGCTTAATTGTACATCCTAAAATTGTGTAAATAACGAACAGTTAAATAATCTTTGAATTGAAATTGTTTTTATAACCAGCGCTAGGATTTATTTATTATTTAATAAAGTTAATCTAAATTAATCAATAATTATATATCACGTTTTAAAATAAAAAGGAAGTTATATAATTTATCTGAAAGAAGTACATCTTGGACCAGAACCAAGGTATTTGAAATATATGTAAAACACGTTCCTTTCCGCAAATATTGAAAGGTAAGTCTGAGTATCAAACGTGCACTTCCCGCTTGTTAAGAAGTTTGATGAATAATATCAATTAGCTTTAGCCAAAATTCAACAATACCCTCGATCCTTCGCAATCTGTAAAGCACGTTTTCAAGTTTAGTTTCTAAACGACAATACTTAAAAGCTGACGTGTTCGAGTTCTCGGGTGCTATTTGAAATTGTAAATATCTAATTTATTTTTTAAAAGTATAATCAATCATCTGGGAGGTTATAAAGCTGACCTATAATATTTCCTAAAGGAATACGCAATCTAATCACAGTTAAATATTTATGGAAACTTTCACAGTTATTATTCATAATTAAAACAATTTTTGGTTTAAACTGTGTAACTTTAATAAAAATTAAACGTTTCGAAAAC
>JAHWXV010847871.1:0-12838 GCA_024586415.1 Phrixothrix hirtus
AACTACTAAATGAAATTAAAACAGAAACTTTTACATTGGCCGCAACAATGGAGGCTTGTGGTTATTTACAAAAATTACATTAACGATGGATTTACAAATCCCATAATAATCAAACCTTCATCATTGAGACGACATATATTGATATAAATAGTACAAACAAAACAAAGAAAACAACGTTAAACGAGGGAACCCTGTATGTTAGTTCTCATGAAATCAAGCTACGTTACATAGTACTAACTAAGATAAAATACATGAAAAGTAATAAGCTAATTTTACACACAAATAGATGATTTAAACGTTCATTACTGATGCGCCGAAAACTGATATAATTGTCTTTCACCCAGAGGAATTATAGAATCTTTCTTGAACTTCTTTGGCGTTCTAGATAAAATAAAATTAGGGAGTTACATCCCATCTATTTTTTATTAGTGATTGAACTATAAAGTTTACAACAGGGGTTTATTATCAAAGCCGGTAGCGGGGCACCCCGATTTTTTTAAATGTGAGAAAATTGCAAGTTGCACTTACAGACGAAGTTGTTGATGCGGAAGCTGGTTCTTTAAATATTAGATAACTGAAAAACCCTCTGGGTGGTTGCGGATGAATTACTGTACTGCCCTTATTTTATTGAGGAAACATCCTGAAATATGGAATTCCCATTACAGCTTCTGGCTGGATGGTAATAAATCGAACTCAATAAGACAGATAGTGGTTATCTATAAAATTAGAAGAACACTAAGCACTTCCCAAAAATCACAGCGACATCACGTTATGGTTTACTTAGAACCCCCTAAGGACTACTGACTGTTCTTACCTTTTCCTTTCTACACCAGTCTATACCAGTCTACACCACCCCGTTTTTGGTGCAACGCTGCAAATCACATGTTATTTTCAACGTAGCCTTTATTCGTGGTTTTTCTACTAAAAGCTGGTATCTTCAGCGACACGAAACCTAAGATTCGATCCATTATTCCGCATGCCCGGATAAGTATTGCATTTGTTTCTGCTTTAACGAAGTACATTATTTACTTTAACTATTATGGAATGATATTTTTATGAACATAACGTTCTATATTTAGCTCCTTAAAAATGTGATAACTAACCAGCTTCGATACATTGTACATACGAGCTGACGTAATGTTTTTGCAGCTGCAACAACTTCTACATTTGTATGAGAATTAAAAGATTGCATTATCTTATATTCTACGAGGTACATTGAAATAGTTTAATAAAAAGGCAGATTATGCTTAGATAAAAGGATGTTTTTAAAGGTTTATGATTTGAATTGAATTCTGAATTAAAATATTATATGTAGATAATATAATTTGTGAAGCATATTGTTGTTTTATTAATTTAAATAACGTAGATAACACAAAAAAGCAGCGAGAGATGACAAGTATATTATATACCAAGGAACTAAAGTGCTTCTTTTAATCTCGACAGAGAAAGTTTATTTCTCGAGCTACAGCGAGAGAAAAAATCTCTCGAGGGTTTAAAAAGCACTTTTAGTCCCGAGGTATATACATTATTTTTTGCAGTTTCGAAAAATTTAAAATCAAAAAGTTCGAAGAAAGTATAATTGTATGATTTTAACATTGACAGTTCACGGCAAATGCTATTTGAATTTGATTTACGTAGCGTTATGGAAACGCTTTCGACAATATGTAATTTTGATTGGTTAATTTTTATTATTACCATGGTGGGCGGTATTAAATTTTCTTATCTGCCTTGGGACTAAAGTAAAATTTTTGTCCCTTGAGATTAAAAGTGGTACTTTAGTCACGGAAACAAATGGCTAAAAGTGCCGTTTTAGTCCCGAAAGTGCAAACAGTAAATTAAATACCGCATAAACAAACTGAATCTATAGCAACGACAAAAACTAACCAATTAAAATTACATATTGCCGAAAGCGCTACTGTAATGCATCTCAAATAAAATTTAAATAGAATTTTCCGTTAAGCATACATTGATAAATTAGATGATGTGTTAATGTCAAAATCATGTAATTTTACATTCTTCTACCCTTTTGATTGAAAATTATTCGAAAGGGCAAAAAATAAGGTATATATCTTAGGACTAAGGTGCTTTTTAATCCTTCAAGAGAATATTTCTCTTACTATCACTCCAGAAATAAACTTTCCCTGTTTGGATTAAAAGAAGCAATTTAGTGCCTTGGTATATAATATACTATTAAACTAATGCAAGTAAATATGTAAATGTAATTCTTACTAATTCACAGTTGTAACAGCCAATACTAATAATAGATAACTGTAGAAATATGTAAAACTAATTAGGTTTAAAATAGTAACACCATTAATCATAGTTTTTATGGATTGTGAACGCATTTTCAAATAAACACTCACAACATGAAATTCAAATAGATAGAGAAAACTTCTATAAAGACGCGAGTTACAAAATTTAAGCCTTTCATAATAAAACTACCTGCAATGCGGAAGTGCATGGCGACCTTGTCAAATTAAAAACCACCAGAAGATCCATATACCAGGATTTCATTTTTATTAGAAATTATTAGTACGAAACATCTGACGGTTTTAAAACAGATAAAGTCCCACCTTATATTTCTATTATACAGTTGATTTATGTTAAAACGCTTTTGAGCAGAAAGCCTAAAGGTTTTGTGAACTTTCGGAATTATTTTTTTATTTTTACATTTTGTTATGTATTTATCTACGTAGAAATCGAAAATTATCATCATAGTAATACCATATTTAGGAAAAATTGATATATAGAAATAAAACGAATAAAGTTTATAGTCGCATCTTGATTAAATCGCTTTAAATTTTTTAATTGTTTAAAAGTTAATTCAAAGGTGAACCAAATGTGAGTAATATTGCATGGTGTAAAGCATTAATTAATTTATATCTTTCACAGTAATATTGCTTACAAAAACAGTATATTTTTGGAAAATATGAAAACTTATAACTGCAATAATATAAGTACATTAATTAATGCTTTTCAATTAATCATCTTTAAGAACCAATCTGTATATTGTATTACTAGGTTCAAAATACGAGGGTAGCACCAACATTTTCCGGCCTGACAAATAAAGGTATCGCAGAGGGTCAAAATGTTGATAACACACTAGTTCAAGTTTTATTAGCATTGTAAGAAACAAAAAATAATTTTATGTCAATTAGTTTTCTTGCAACTGTCATTCGTTTATGACAATGTTTGAGGTCATGAAATTCCTTTCTCAAAACGGTCTTTCTCCTCAAATTTTTAAAGATGGACAGGAAGGGGTGTACAGAGAAAATTCCTCATTGTATTATGTGGTAAAGAATTGGTGAAAAGAGTTTCAAATGGAGTAGGAATTCATGGAAGACGACGCCACAACACAAGAGGTGAGACTTTCAGATACAGCCGTTTGTGGAATCCTCTATGATCATTTAGGCATGGATAAGATTAGTGCAAGTGTTCCCAAAGAACTTTCAGCAAATAATTGCCAGCGTCGTATTGAATGTGCAAGATCTTTTTTGGAGCTCTGTGGAGAAAATCCTTTGGACGTGGTGAAGATAATTGTCACAAAAATGAAACCATGGTTTTCTGTTATGACCCTGTGTCTAAAAGGAAGCCGATGAAATGGTGAGCAAAAGCAGAAAAATCTCTAAAAACTTCAGGGTGTCAGTCAAAAGAAGTGGCGGTGGCTACGATATTTTAAGATTATGACACATTTTTCTTAAAGATTTTAAAGAACGCAACATCACAGTTAACAGGGCATATTATGCAGCATTCTTGATTAAATTACGACAAAATATTTGGGAGAAAAGATTTGTGAAACTGATTGGAGGCGAGCGTTTGACCTACAACAAGTAGCCGTACACTCTGCCGGAATTAGATAAGCCGCAATATTTGTAACGGCGACAAAAGGAATTTATCACCCTACGTATAATCCAGATATGGCTCCCAGTGACTATTGGTTGTTCGGAAACTTGAAAAGAGACTTTGAAGACGCTAGTTCAGTGACGACAAAGAGGCGAATGCTGCAGTTTGGGCAAATTTTGAAAACAAGCCGAAGAAATATTTTTAGGGCTATTTAAATGTTACTGAAACGTTTTTATAAATGCATTGATGTCAGGGGAAATTATATTGTAAATTTACGCCGTTTCTTTCACATCATTTCTAAAGACGCGGTTTTCGTACGTGTATTTTATTAATATTTCGACATTGAAAATTTGGACGAAAGCAATACTTTCTCTTTTACCTATATTTCATACAGGTAAGAGAAAGTAAAAATAGGGTATCCGAATACCCTTTCTACGCAATGTATGTATTCCAAATAAATGCTCATACTTTAAAGCGCTTAATTTATGCATTTAAAAAATGGGGTCGCCATCAGTGTTGCGAAACGAACCAATACGTTTTAAAAGTAGCTGCCCTACCTAATTTTAAAACTATATCAATAAGTTAATGTATATAACAAATGAGAGAGTAAATAGAAATACATTACAACTGATCTTCTAACGGTAACTAAAATAATTCAAATTAGTGAAGACACATTTAAAAAACAACTAAAATCGAATGGGATTCGATGGTGGATTTTTAGAACAGAAATCTAATGCCCGTGCGATCGGACTACAAATCTGATTAAGCAGCATAGCGAAAAATTTAATGTATTTAGTGTAGTCTTTAATTTCAATTACATTAGTATCAATAACTACGTATTAGTATCACTTCTTGAACAAATATAAATTACTATATGCAAACAGTTGACTATAAAATAACCAGGAAAGAACGTAATCTTGTAAAGGGATCACTTTAAACTGCCCAATGTGTTACATAAACAAGTAATGTATACAGGGTATCCCACGACAAGATTTCGTTAAAAGGATATGGACAATTAATAGGAGTTGAAATTTAAGACTTTCCACATGAGAGTTTTTGGTCAGGCGGAATCGATATAAAATAATAACTAAGGAAAACAAAATTTTATGTACTTATTTGTCGAACTATGATAATATCAAATACCTTAATTGAAATTTTACAAATTTTTACAGGGTGTTCGAGAAAAATGCAAACTTTATTTTCAAAAAATCGCAAAATCTCATTATTTTTAAATAGCAACCTATATATTTTTTAACTTTATTACATTCTACACTTAAAATTAGGGGTACTTTGTGTTATATCTATTATACAATACAAAAATGGCTTTCCTTATATAAATTCCTTCAAAAAGTTAAATTTTGTATTAATCGAATATTAAAGTTACTCTCTGTAGCTACAAAAAAACTAAAGAAATTGTTCAAATATATCTCCATCACTATTTAAGCAGGTTTCCGCCCGCTGGATCATTGCCGGATCTAACACATTAAACACCCCTCGTACTCTATTTAACATATCCTCTTTAGTTGTAACAGGTATTTCGTATACTTGATTTTTTACAAAACCCAAAATAAAATAGTCTAAAGGCGTTAGATCAGGGAATCTCGGTGGAAATTTATAGGGTCCATTATTTGCAATCCAGCGGTCATTGAAGAGTTCATCAAACACTTCTCCTGTAGCACGAGTATTACGTGCTGGTGCACCATCCATTTGAAACCAAGCACTGTTAGATTCATGTTTCGGGAGAGTATTCAAGCTAACAACTATAACATTTCTTAATATGTATACAAATCTTCAGTGAAAGATCTAAATTATCTTCATAAAAGTATAACGCAAAGATTTTGTCAGCTTTTATAGCACAAAAGACATTAAAACTCCAAGATTCTTGGAACTGCCTTTGTCTAATATGATGAGGGTTAGCGGCAGACCAAAAATGAGTATTATGTCGGTTGTATACTCCATTTTTCCAAATTTTGCTTCGTCCGTCCAAATAATATTTTTAGTGAAGTAAGCATCTTTTTGAGATTTCATTAAGAACCATTCACAATATAGCATTCGCTTATCATAGTCACTTTCTTTTAAATACTAGACGTGATAAAATTTATAGGGACGCCACTTGTGTTTTTGTAAAATTCGATGCACACTGCTTTCTGATATATTCAGTGCGGTTTCCGCATCTTGTGCAGAATTTCCAGGATGTGCAGTATAGTATGCTAACATAATTACCTGTAAACTTTCGGTATCGGTAACATGTTTTGCTTTTGCCTTCTTTGATGATAAAGGCACAAAGAATTTTCAATTTTTTAAAAGATTTCTTAAAATATTTTTGGTAGGTCTTGGACGATTAGGGTACCTTTCTGCATAAATTCGGCAAGTTCTGTAGACGATTCTATTGCATTCACCATAAGTAATTATTAAATTCAGAAAATCTTCATTATTAAAACCAGTTCGCGACATTTTTTTGTATTTTTAATTACAAAGTGATTTCAAACTTTAAACAGCAATGGTAAATATTTTAATACTGTTAGATGATTTCCTTTTGTTATCATTTGTTTATACTAATCGCATAGTCTACTATAAAATTTCATAAAACGCAATTTTAAGTAAATTAAAGCATTTTTTAAAATAACATCAAAATGAGAGTATTTAGATATAGGGAAGTCAACACAAACTACCCCTAATTTTAAGTGTAGAATGTAATAATATTAAAAATATAGGTTACTATTTAAAAATAATGAGATTTTGCGATTTTTTGAAAAAAAGTTTGTTATTTTTTTCGAACACGCTGTATAAATTTGCAAAATTTCAATTAAGGTATTTCATGTGTCATAGTTCGACAAATAAGTATATAAAATTTTGTTTGCTTAAGTTATCCCACGTATTAGAAATTTGGCTTCTTGTGGAACACTAAAACGCTTATGTGGCGAGTCTTACATTTCAACTCCTATTAATTGTCCATATCCTTTTAACGAAATCTCGTCGTGGGATATCATGTATTAGATTGTCTTTTTTTTGAGGTGATGTATATTACAGTTAAAAACATATTAGACAAATATATAAATACAGTATTACACGTTGTCATTTATAAATTCGTGTTTGGAATAGTAATTCTTATTTAATAGATATAACTGAAATTATTTCTTAAATATACATATCTGCTGGAATATTTGCTTTTAGATATCCAGGAAATTTATTGTAGGGATTGTAAAGAGGTGTTATATTGGTTGATTTTCAACCCATATCCATTTCTAGTGAAATAGTTGTGACAACACGAACTTCTTACACCTTTTAGCTATTTAATTTCACTAATTATTTTGCTTTAAATACCCAAGAATTAATTATTTTGATTATTCAAGTCTCTATTATGTTTTAACGATAGAGGAGACGATTGAAACCACTATCACTTTAATATAAGGGATTGGTTGAGTGAAATCGTTATAAAGTTTCTTGGGGCTTATTCCAGCAATTAAGGCCAGTTTTATAATAAATTTAAAGTTACTTTATTTTGAAGTTAACTTTAACTTTTATAATTACAATTACAGTAAAAGCAACTTTAAATTTATTACGAAAACGGTCTCTCTCGTGTCTTAGACCAAAATTAAACGTTTTGAAGTTGTAACAGAAACTATGTTAACCGGAACGAATAAAATGAAATTCAATTATAATTAAATTTAGTCAGAGGTAGTGAATTTCACCGCTAATAATCTAAGTAGCTAAGCATTTAATAAATTATACTTTTGTTAGTGGTTACAAGTAATAATTGTTTATATACGGAGGTCTACGGTACTACATATTTGGATATGTTACAAACTTTATTGATTAACACATTAATTACCGTATTTATAGGGAAGATTAATCAAATAGGACATTAACTTTTACTGTTTTAGCATATATGAAATATAGTATAAAGTTCGGTTACATTTTTAAGTTCAGTTTTTAACGGAAATATATGTTTTCATGTCCTCTGAGTCCGAAAAGGATGTTTTTAGAAATTGGTCTGTGAGTATCAAAGTGTATGTGTGTGGTCAATATATTACGAAAGCTAAACATTGTAGAAAAGTTAAATTTTATTTTTAAGTTTATTACTTTTCTGCTACGCTCTAATAAAAATTTTGTTAAAATTGAAGCATCGGAAGTGCCACTCTATCTTGCTCTTTAGATTTTTTACGATTTTCTTGAAAATGATTAGAACGATTTTTTTAAAACCTACCACAATTCTGAGAAAATTTTATTTAAAATGAGTTACGAAGGAAAATTTATGGATCTAAGCAGGATTTTGCGTATCCAGTTAATTGGAAGCGCGACCGTTACCATTATCGTTTCCAAAGTAAATATAAATTAATATTTTAATGATTTGTGGGCATTGTCAATAACTTCAGATTAAATTTAAAATATATAAGAGAAAGTCTTGTGTTGTCTAATCTCAAATTGTGCTGTTTATGTAATAAACTCTATCTTATATGAAACAGTACAAGTATACTTTAAAGACGAATTGTTGTTTTCGACCCAAATTTTGGATGTCAATCTTATGGCTTACAGAGTTTGTGAGCCGTTAAGTTTAAAAATCACGTTTTAAAAAATTGACACCCTGGTAACTATCAGTTGTTCTGGATATAATAGCAGTGTTATAAAAGTACCCGCATATCATAAAAATCGCGATTATAAAAACTGATACAGTTTCGCACGTTCTAATGTTATTAATGTTTAAGTTAAAAAACAATATAAAGAATTCTTGGAGTGCGCGAAAGATTTAATTATTAAAATAATTAATTACACATCTAAATGTTTGTAAATCCAGTAGCTTGCCTATTTAGAATTAGACAAACTATAAACAATGTATTTAGTTAAAATAAGTTGTGTCTATATCAAATAAGATGTTACCATTATATATAGTAACGTAGTGCGAGTTTCAATTACAAGAAGTTATCGCAAAGCGCAAGAATGAAATAGCAAATAAGTTACACTAGTGGAATAAAGATACCGCGTCCTAAATTAGTATATAAAGAGCGACGCAAGAACACTTAACATATTCAAGATAGGTGCTCGCTAGGCCTCCGACAAGTGTGGTTGTGCTTTCCTAGCTCCTCACTTATACTTCTTTTGCTCTCTTGTGCTGCACCTAAGGCCCCTTCTACATATTGTAGGAGTGGGTCGGGTGCCGTATAAATACAAATACTTTTGCGACTTCTAGTGTATTACACCAGTGTGATTACACTTACAAAGATGGCGGCGAACGACCTCGCGGCCATCCAGCGAGTCTTCGAACTCGCAATAAGGATTCAGAATGCCACCAAAGAAGACAACTTCTTTGAGGCGAAATACTACATATCGCAGTATCCTGCAGACGGAAGACGATCCTTCATAGAGCGACTTGAACCCGTAAGCACCAGCTGTGCGACAGCAAACTTCTAGCGGATGTTAGCACCAGCTCCACACGAAAAAGCTGCACCTCCGCCAAGGATGCTGCGCAATCCACGCAGAATATCCTCCCTAGCGAAGTTTACTCCTCGAACGAATGTCAACGACCTCAACCTCCCACTTTACCAGCTCCCTCCGACGTCGGCGCCGAAGGCTTCCAGAAAGCCGAAGGCAACAAGAGGAGCAAGCGAAAGCCAAAGAAAGCTAGTGAATATCCGGCACCTAAACAGGAACCACTGGCTCTCGAAGTCGTTAATCGCTACGAAATGCTCCAGGCAACGGTGGTAGTAGAAGAGACAACAACAGAGCTGGAAGGTCTAGCCACCATCGAAAAGCCCTCTCAGAAGCCCTTTAATGTCCCTATCAAGATCAATAAAGCCCTTCCCATCGTCATCCGACGCAAAATACGATGGACCTCCGTCGTGAATGATCCAAGAAAAGAAAATATCAAAATCGCCAGTGCAAAGGACGTGGAATTGGGCATATCAGTACAGTTAGCAACCGAAGGGGATTACGAAGAAATCATAGAATACCTACGTGATTCCGAGATCCCCTTCCACACCCACGAGCTGCAAAAGCAGAAGGGGCTGAAGGTAGTCCTGTGGGGCTACCGGAAGGCATCCTCGACCAGGAGATCCTGGAGGATCTCTTGAGGTAAGAGTTATCTGTAACCTCTGTGCGCAAGATGCGCCGGAGAAAAGACAAAGCTCCAATGCCACTCAACTTCGTTGAGCTAGAAAACACGATGGAGGTCAAGGCCATCCAGCAGCTACGGGCGGTGCTACATCTACGTGTAACCGTCGAGTCACCTAAGCGTCGTAGAAGCATGAAACAATGTCACTGATGCCAGAAGCATGGACAGTCACAACGGAACTGCTACGCGGAGCCGCGTTGTATAAAGTGCAACGAGACCCACTTCTCTGGATAGTGCGCAAAATCCAGAGAGACTCCCACCAGGTGTGCCAATTGTGATATTCAGCACACCGCAAGCTACAGAGGTTGCTCGCGGTTTCCGCGAGCAAAAAAAACAGTTTCCGGTGCTTCCGCGTGTGCAAAGTTGCCTGGTGTAAGCTATACGGAGATGGCGAAGTCGGCATCTCCAAAGAACGCCTAGGTGACATACGATACCGACAGAAACATGAAAAATTAACGTTACACGAGTGAGGGCGCGGGACACGTCCAGTATAAACTCGATTCCTCAAAAGTGCTCGCGGCGACTAGCGTCGCTGTTCAAGTGACGCGGGACGCAAACATGTTCGCCGAGGGCATTGAAGCAATAATCAATGCCCTACCCGAGACACTGCAAATTTTTGGGCATTAAAACTGAAAATTAACAAAACAAAAAATTTGGGGGTATTCTGTCATCAGTACGTACGCATACCGGCACACAACCCGCAAACACATCAATCTTACATAGGTGGGAAGCCGCGAGTAGACGGCGCTAGTGTATCATATCACGACTCAATCAATCAGGAAAAAGGTGGTAAAAGTTATTAAACTTGCTACACCGCAAACCCATAGTTCGTCGTGGGCTTAAGATATCCTTCGACTTCAACTGCGAAGCCGAGAACTACGATTCTGACCGCGAAGCCGGGGACTTCAACTTTTAAGCCGGCACACCCCGACTTCGACCGCGGTGCCGTAAACGTCGAGCTGCACTGTCATGGTGGGTCTTGCCTAATGAATCAAACTTTGATTTAAAATATATAGCCGAGCCGACAAACCTAGTTTTCGCTTGGAAGTGTTCAACCTTTTCGCCATCGCCGACTGAGGGTTGTTGCTTGGGCAACGGGCATCGTCGCCGAAGGTTAGGCAAATCTTTCTATTAAACAGTTTCTTGGGCGATAAGGTAACTGAAGTATCCTGAAAATCACCGTCATACATTGTGCGAGGCCCGTCTAAGTTTCGTCGCCGTAGTTGAATGTACGACTCGGCCGAGGAATCCGATATGCCCGTACAAAGAGCTCCTAAACGCCGCCTTTCGTTGCTCGTGCCATAGGAGCTGGCGATACAAATTATACAGACCACGAAGGTATATGCGACAGGAGCACATAAAATCCTTTGGGTCTTTATTAAAAATCGCTTGTGTATCGATGTAAGCAACATTAATGATAATAATAATAGTAAATGCCTTTTTTTATTTAAAAAGTTTTCTGGTAAGAATGACAAGAAAAAAATATGAGGCGAAGTATAGCTGGCTACCCAAGCTGCTCTTCCACTTAACCTATGGTTAATTCATTACAATTACTTTTTATAACTAAATTCAATCCTAATACAATATATATGTATATATGCACATTCTTATTCTACATAAAGAGAGCGTAATCAGATGTTAATAAAAACAACAACAAATAAGAAATATGAGATAAGAAATAAAAAACATGATGATCATTGTGTATGACAAAGTGTGTTCGGAGTCTAATTACTTATTGCTGTCCAAGATCCGTTATTACACAACTTCCAAGAGTATTCTAGCATTTGTTTAAGGCCTGTAGAAATTAATTGCCGTTGATGGAGAGCCTTTTTATGAGAAGTGTTAATTAATTAATTTCATTGATGCTAATTCAATAGTATCATCCGTCCGTTGCTAAAATTTACACTAGCCGAAACAAACGGATTGCCATCAACAATAATTAAATAGATCCATTGATTGAGCTTTACGAATTATAATTCAATATTTAATTGTCATTGTTGTAGACCCAAAAGAACAACTAAACGATCATTTCATTTAGTTCACTTTTTACATATTTGTTTTAAGATTAGAGAACAGTTACATAATTGTTTTGAACCTTACGTTATTATTTTGTACATAACTATTTTGAACCTCTCATTTTGTACATAATTTTTATTTGTAATTAATCACCCAGTTATTTTTATTTGTAATATATTACTTGTAACCTCACACGTGAGTGTGTTAGAAAATATTTTTTTTTAATTTAAGTTGTAATGAATTAAGTCGATTATGTTGACTTCAAACAGAATATTTATGCAGCGGTCTAAATGTAGTTTTGTACCATAACGGAGAGGATTTCGAGGTCTTGAATCTGGAGATTCTAAACAAAAAAATGGGCGCCAACCAAAAGTGCTAATTGCTTGAATTTTAGTATAATATAAATGTGAAATAAATTTATAAATCAATAAATATGAAACAAAAACAATATTTATTGTAAAGCATAAATATAGATGATATGTATTCAATAACAGTAAAATAATCGTGAACTAAATTCGAAGTATTTAATAAATGTACTGTCAAAGTTAACTGATTTTTAATATCTAAATTACTTATTTGAAGGCCTTAAAACAAGTTCACAAAAGTTGATTAAATTGATATTCTTTTAAAACATAATATTCATATTTCAAGTTATTTAATGAAAACATAGGCAGCTTTATAACTTTTTATTCTAATATATCGAAGTAAACTGACATGAGTCTACTATCAATGCAACATTAAACAATTTATATTTATACAGTTCAGAGATAATAAAGAATGATTCACTTAATGACTAGTATTTTGGTATGGAGTAGCACTCAAAGATATATATATATATATATATATATATATATATATATATATATATAT
>JAHWXV010847931.1:0-13115 GCA_024586415.1 Phrixothrix hirtus
TTTTATAAATCTTTTTAATATCTAAATATACATAACCATTATAATTATATTAATTTTAAATTAAAAAAGTAATTTCCCTATATATATATATATATATAAACATGGATAGATACATAGGTTATGTATATAGATCTTTAATTCAGGTAAGAAGAGTTAGTTCATGCATTTATGAAGTAAATATCCTATTTCGGGTATACTATATCAGCACAAAAGTACGTGCGGGATATTTGACTTCTGCGTATTAACAACTAAGAACTACTAGCACAAGTTAAATGCAATTTTCTAGCAAATTACCGTGTGTGTGTGTAAATCATTTTGCAGATATTTGCAACGAAGCTGGGAAATTAAAACGGTTTGCATTACATACATTAGATTTACCAGGTAAACGTTCTATTAATGAAATTGTAAACTGCATACAGTTACGAGTAGCTTCACAAAATCTTATGAATATACGAAATAATGTCTATAATGTCTTATTTTCAACGCTCAATATTTAGATAATATCAATCATTTACCTCAAATAATAGTAGTAGACACGACATTGTAGAGCACTGGCTGGAGTGGAGCTTCTTCCAGATACATAAATGGTTGGATTCAGAAATAATACTGGATTTTTGTAGGATTAACGAGTTTTTAATGTTATAGAAGAAAACAAATATATAAACAAGATAATAGACTATTAAATAATATCATGTAGTAGAATTACATGAATAAAAATTAATTATCATGATTTTATTTATCCCGGACTAATACATAATATTTTCATGAAATATTTGATGATTCATATAACGCAAGGTATTAATTATCCCCATAGTTAGGCAAATTCTGTACACAATACTATAGATATCATTAGTTTTTAAATAAGATTAGTTTGGTATAATTATTTCTATATGATGTTCTAACAGTTGCAATTTTAGCCTTTTGATGAAATCGCAATGTTAAATACTTTACAATAATTGATTTAGCCAGTAAATATAAATGCTCTGGAAATTTCTGAAATAATTTTAAAACCTCAGTATAAATTGTTTTACTTTGTACTGTTTTATATGTGTGTAATTAGATCTTAATGTATTAATCAATAGTTATTAAATGATAGGAAATAGAATAATTTTGCAATTCTCTAGGTAGTCCAATTTCTAAATACGGTCCTGTACACTTTAATAAATTCATAGGGCCCACAATATGTATTTTCGTTACCTAAATATATATCTTTTCTTCATAAAATACGGACTTTCGTAGTGGAAAGCGTCGTGAAAGAATGTATATTTACTTAGCGAAGGTTATTGTTGAATTTTCAAGTAAACTAATACCATTTATTTAAAAATTGTAAAGTATCTTTTAATTGTGTGACTGTGGTTAGTACTTGGTATAATTAATAATCAATACGACTGTAATTAGTGTTTTATTTAAATAATTCAACGGAAAGTTTTAGTCAGTTATTTAAACAAATAGTAACAATAAATACATGGTCGCTTGTTCGGTCTGATAGCGACGGCTCATCTGCGTCTGCACTCGTGCAGCGTACACAGCCATGGCTTCTGCGGCGGGCTCTACGTTCGAGCTTGGAATCACCTACGCCTCTAGATCGAAACGTCAGCAATCATCCTCTGATCCGGGCTCAGTTATTGACGTTAGCGTCGAGACATCAGGACCTTGCAGTGAAGCCCTGCAAAACATCATAACTAGGGTTAATATCGCATTTTCTGGATTACTGGACTTTATTATTCCCTGCAAGGTAGGCGTGATGAAGAACGTTACGGACGTTCAGGTGACACTGATGGAGTTGGTAGTTGTAAATGTGGTTGCGGAAAGTAGACAGACCCCTTCTGTGGATTATGTAGTGGAGAGGGTGGCATGCGAGTTTGTTGAACAGCAGTAGTTTTCTACTCAGGCCGTAACTTACAGCAAGATAGCGGCGGCTCCGACGCGCGGAGGCGGATCTTATATTAATCCAATAGATGAATCAAAAGCGTCCTCATCAGAGGGTACTTACTTCCCAGCTGACACAGGCGGAACTAGGCATTAAACCGACGCGAATGGTTCAACTTACCAACAAATCGGTCCTAGTGGAGGCGGCAGATGATTGTTTGAGTGGTCTTGTGGGACACCCAGCTCTTGCCAGGGTGCAGTTCGCTGCGGCAGTGCAAGCGAAGTCATTACCCAAAATTATCATTTATGATGTGCCTGTAAATATATGTAAAGATCAGCTTATTGATGAGATTGGGAAGCAACATACCTGTAGTGCGGAGAGTAGTGTAGTGAGGACTGCTTTTCTCGTTGGTAAGAGGATGGGGGACAAACAGCAAACTGGGTACTGGTGGTGCATTCGGGGGTGCGGCAGGCGGTGATTTTCGCTGAGCGGTTAAATCTGGACTGGACTTCATGCGGGGCACGGGACTTTGTGGGAGTGTAGCAGTGCTTTAATTGGCAGCATTTCGGACACGTCTCTAAGTTCAGCAAGTTAGAAAAACAATGCAGCTACTGTGCGCAAACTGAGCATGAGAATAAGGACTACCCGACTCGAAGAAATAAAAATCTGTACAAATGCGCGAACTGCATCCATGTGGAAGGTAAGACTGTGCTTTAAAATCCCGATACCTATGATTAGAACTGTCCGGTGTACCGGCGCTATCTCCATGACTATGTAAACAGCACAATTTATTCGATGGGATGTTTGTTCTATCGGCAAATCTCGAAAATTCACGGACTTTTACTTTAGAGCTTTATCGATATGTCCTGGAGCATGGCGCCGACATCATCTTAATACAAGAAACCTAAATGGTTAAATTTAGTGATAATTATAAGCCAGCGGCATGGTGCGGATATAGGTACCTGAAATATTGCGACAAAATGCTCAATAATGTAGTTTCAGTTAATGACCATTTTTGTGACTGTATTGTACTTTCGATTTCTGTAACAAAAACTTTTCCATGGTGTGCTTGACTATAAATAAAATAAACATTTACTGCGAGAACATCTATCTACCTCCGTCAAGTGATCTTGTTGGTGAATAAAATTTTTTGAGCCAAGCACTTGAAAATTTTGATAATAGATTAGTGTGGGGCTTGAATGCACGCTCCGATCTGTGGCATGATGTTACGACGAACCGACACTGAAAAATACTCGAGGAGTTGGTAGTTGATGCGGATCTTGAAATTTTAAACGTATATGGCAAACCTTCACGTTCAAATCGGAACAGGGACGCGGGGCATTATCGACCTTGCTGTGATTGCGTGCGCTCCGCCAGGTCTCGTATTTAATTGAGATATTCTAACTGATGTGAACAATTCGGACCACTGGACGATTTCTACGATAATTAGTGGCGCCAATATAAAAAGATACCCGTCTGAAACTGTGAAACACTGCCCTATTGGCAAACTCCGAACGTTACTCATGAACTTCTTAAACTAAACAGTGACCTAAATTCCAAATATTACGTGCTTGAGCGGCCTAGTGTTATAGATTATGCGGTGCGACCTGACCTGCGGTATTCAAGAAATCATGAACTCCATGGCAACCAGTCGGACACGTTACCCAACCAGGCCGATAAGTGTACAGGCCAAATGGGGCCCGCCAGGAGGGGATATTTAAGACATAAGAGTAACCTATATAAAAAGGTGCATGCAAACTTTAAACAACAACTCTTTGATATCATGCGCAACTACAAACTTAAAATTTTTCATGCACTAGAAAAGCTAGCGAAAGATCATGGGAAAGTTATGTACACAGGGAGCTGGCCGTTAATCCTTGGGGAGCCATATACAAGATGGCTCGGGTAAAGATTCTCCGAGCTGGCGTTTTTATATCGGTTCCGGGCCGTGAAGTAAATCAGTCACAGGCGCCGGAGGAGGCGGTGCACAACTTCCTTGAAGTTATGCTCCGGAACGATGATCGGAATGGTAACAATAACGTGCAACACGCGTGGCAGTGGGATTTCGACACTCTCGTCTATTTTGGGGGGTAGGTAGACCTGCCGACGGTGGACGATCTGAAGGCCTCTGTAGCTGGAACATGGAGCGGTAAATCCCCGGGCCCTGATTGCATTCGCGGAAAGGTGATAAAGACTATATTTGAAAACATTAAAAACCTTGTACAAAAATTACTCTGTGCGTGTGTTCGCGTTTCGTACTTTTCGCGCGATTTGGAATGTGGAAAACTTGTGTTAGTTCTTAAAGACTTGAATGCCCCTGCAGGTAACTGTAAGAGTTACCGTCCAATTACTCTACTTGATGAATTCGATAAGGTGTTTGAAAGATTTACTAAAGGCAAGATACACAAATAACTCACCTGCATACACTCTCCGAGGCAGTTGGGCTTTGTGCGTGGTAAATCTACCATTCAGGCGCTTCTACGATATTTGCAGGACATAACGGTGAGAAAGTGCAACGCGATTTCTGTATTCATTGACATGCAAGGAGCTTTTGACTCCCCGTTGTGGCTGAGACTGCTGCAGGTGATGAGAGGCTAGGTTTAAGTAATAAAACTAAAACACTAAATAAACGTTATCTTTTGCGTAGAAATACTGCATACCAGATGTGCTCTAGCCTTCTTAGGAAGACACTGACCAACGGTTGCTTTCAGGGTTCGATCTTGAGCCCCACCCTGTGGCACCTGCTTTTGGACGATCTGCTAGAACAGCAACTTCCTGAAGGTGCGTCTATACAGGCATACGTGATGACCTTGCCTTGGTGGTGGCTGCTGACTAAAGGCGTGACCTCCTGAACTCAACGCGAGCGTCGCTAGACTTCGTCCAGGGGTAGGCAGAGAAATTCAAGTAACGATTTCCGTCACCAAAACCAAGCTCTTGGTAAATAGGTCGAGATGCTGAACGCATCAGCGGGACATAAACTTCCGCACAAACGGTAATAAAATTGAAATTGTGAACAGCTACAAATACAAATAATGGCAAAGTCATTTACAGTTTATATTAGTAGGTATTTAATATAAATAAAAAAAGAAAAATATTCCTCCTAAAATTGGCACGAATTTTAGAAATTAATTCCGTGAAACCATTGGTCTGCTAGTGCTGTGTTACGCTGGTTGAAAATGCAAGCTTTTATATTTTTACCTACTTAGTTAGGTTAAAATTTTTTTAGTGAGAAACGTTTTAATTGCTCATATTACAGTTTCATGGCTTTTCACTTGTGCAGAACTAATTTTTAAAATTCGTGTTCATTTTAGGAGGAATTTTCCTCTTTATTTTATTTATAGCTATAAATGCCTTGGTTTGCTTATCGACAGAAAACTAAATTTTGAGCAATACATTAGACTGGTAACGGACCGATCCAGGACGATCCTCTGCAGACTCATAAACCCGGCAAGGGTTTCCTGGTGGCCAAAGCAACTAGATCAGCCTCCATCATCTACAAGACCGCAATACTCACTATTGTGAAGTACGACTCCGAGATTTGGGGCAGTAAGTCGAGAAGCTACAACATTAACCAGAATTTAAGGTCGATGCAGGCCATGGCCGCCGGGTTTCAACCAGAGCTTACCGTTCTGGCTCAATGGATTCGGTAGGCGTCTTAGCGGGATTTACACAGGCAAACCTAGTTGTTGAGTACAGGATCTCCTGAAGGAAATAAGGAGGGGTAAGTCTTCTCCGTTTCAGACGAAAACTTAAGAATTGCCGACTTTCCGTCGAAAAGACATATAATAGAATACCTGCAAATCGGCACCAAGGATGAATGGCAGGAAGGTACACCTACAGGCTGTTTCCAAAGGTCACCGCAAGCCTGCAATACCAACCTGGATTTATGAGAACGCAGCTGGCGACGGGGCATGAGGCATTTCCAGATACTATGTTACGAGTTGGGTGGTCCCTCACGAAGAACTGCGTGAACTGCCCACAACACATCGATGACCCAGAGTACCACCTACTTCATTACCCCGCCTACAGAGTTGCGCGTGCCGCGGTAGTCCAGTCCTGCGGGCAACTACCGACCCTCTTGGAGTTTCTGGAATTGCACATCACTTTGATGAGGCATTTTCTTCGTGAAGGGGCCGGGGAGCAGTGAAAGGATGTAACGGGATGGGAGTTCGTGCCCAGTTAGTGCACCAACAGCAGTTGAAACGTGTAATATGAAACTAGAACTACTATTGAATCATTATTTATTTAGTTATTGAATTTTATTTATGCTTTAATTATTACCAGAATCTTGTTATTTATTACTCTAAATTATGTAATGAACTTTTACGTTACTGAATTGATTATTATGTTATATCCATCGAATGCTTTAATTATTGTTGAATGTAACTTTGTTATGTAGAGAAACTTTTAATTTATGTTTATGGAAATACCTAGATGGCCGGACTACCGTTGAATCGGAAAATCAAGGTAGCGCCTGGGAGCTAGCCACGAATACAGTTTTGGATGCTTGCAGACAGCAACACCGATAGCTGCAAGTACGCTTCCATTGATAATTCGGAAATAGAATGATTGAAATTTTGTAGTACAGTCTAAAATTTTACCTTTGTCTGTAGTTAACCTACATTATTATGTACTGCAGAGGTACGCCCAATTTAACGTCAATAAATGCCCCTTCGGCGCCTTTTATTTTTCGATTATCTACCGGTTATATTACCTCTCCCCTCGCTATGGAAGGTTATATAATACAAATAAGGATAAGGTATGTTTTGTAATGCATTGTTTGCATTTGTTTCTTTATTGTGTCCGCTGCTATTAATTTAGGCCATTGAGATTAATTACTTACTATTTATTTTTAGATAGTTTTTTAACTGCTTAGTAACCAACTTTAGAGTATAAGGTTTTTTCTTACTATATTAAAACTAATGTTTGACGTCCTTTATAAAACGTGTTATAATAATTATATCTAATTACCATTTCTACTATATAATGAGGAAACGGAAAAAGAAAACTGTTTCAGTTTTCCAACTGTAAAAGGAAAAACTGCTCCTAAAAAAGTGAAAGATAGATTTCATAAACACAATGCCAAGGATAGATTTACCTGGATAACTATGAAAAATATATATAAAGCAGTCGACAGTTTACAACCTACAACTTCTACGGTTAGGCCAAATGAAAAATCGATGGTATTAGTGCTATATAAGGCATACCAATCGAAAATAAAAGGAAAACCCTTCCCTGGCATGTTAGGTAACTGTTATTACTGATTTACTTAATATGTTCCTCTTCATATAATTTTTGTAATTAGATATTGCAAGGTGAAGCATTATACAATCCAAATGTATTTCCACTATTGCAAAGGAAACAAAAGCAAGAGGTATGTTAATTTTAAAAGCTTTTAGGGTTGTTTTTATAGGTAATCAAAATCTGGCAGCTTCTTTGCATGCAGTGCTGCTAACTAAACCACATAGTCTATTTTAAAAACTGTAAAATTTCAATAATTATATGCATTATTCGTTATACACAGTCAATGTAATCTTTAATTTATAGAAAGGAAACGGCATAATTAAATGGCTTTTGCAATTTGAGTAAAAATATTGTAAAATGAAGCACGAAAGTAGAAAAAGTTGGTCACCAATGAAGAACGGAAACGATTGACAATTAGTGAACGGTTATTTATATCAATAACGTTCAAAAAGCTTACAGTTATTAAAGAATGTTAATGAAGCAACAATAAATTTCTTTTCATAGCAATAGCGTTTACAAAAATTCAAACTAAGAGCTACAAGATCCACTCTAGAGGATAAATATTAGATTTATCTGCTTATAAACAGAATCGTAAAAGGTAACTTGTTTCTTATCAAATATTTTTAGTTTACCTTGAAGAAAATGTTTAACAAGTCTGTTAAATAAGATTGCTTTTTGCTGCGGCATAAATACACATTTGAACACCCACGGGTTTCAATTCTGCTAATGAATCCTTCAGATCCATATCATACTCTCGTTTGATAAGGCTTCGCTACAAACAGGACTGCTGATGGCTTCGTCGATTTTGGTGGATCTAAGAGAGCTGCTTTATGATATCTATGATACGAGGCATTTGTATACAATGGGAACAACCTATTTTTATTGCTTGTGAAGGGACGCCAACCGTGTGTTCTTAAAAGCGTAATCCGAAAAGTAAGGGAACTACTCATAATCCAGTAGGTACCGTATGTGTCCAGGATGCTACGACCAAAACTGCTATAAACAGTCTTTTAATTGAAATAAAATGAGATTGCATAATTAACTATATTCAAAATGCATATCAACATTAATTAATTGATAATAAAGAAGTAATTTGTTTGTACAATTGTCCGTATTTAATACAAGGAATCAAATAATTTACTAAATAAAAATTTACGTTTCATTGAATTTAATAAAGAAAAAGTAGAATCATGATCACATATAGTTTGACTATATGAAATTGACAAAGCACAAGGTAAAAAATATATTCAGCTTTTAAAACTAATTCTCAACAAAATTATAAAATGAATGTCAAAAACTATTCCCAGATATTCAGCCATACAGCATGTACAGAAATGAGTATATACGCTAAAATCATTGAAGAACTATATCTTGCATCTAGGTTTCACCTCACTTCACAAGCAATTCATTCTGTTTTTCGATAGGCTATTCGTCAGCGTTAGTGGTTTTACAATTTTTCCTCCTCACAGTAAAACGCTAAGAAGTGATTTAGCAAAATATTCTACACATATTATTTTGTTTACTTGTTTTAAATTTTATGTATCTCTTTTCACCTGAATCTTAAAGAAACTTTATTGTTCCTTCCCTAAAAAATTGAATACATGCATAGCATAGCTTAATTAAATTATGGTATAAATTGATTAAAATTAAATTTGGGAATTTAGCACTAAGATTGTTAAAGCAGGGTATGATCAAAAATTACTTTTCATCCATTCTAATCTATGCAGTGAGAAATCCTGATCCGACATTTTATCACTGCGTGAAATGGCAATAGTTAAATTGAATAATTATATAGCTAGTAATTAGAAATAGTCATATACTCCGTAGCTCGCCTATTTAATAATTAGATGAACTACGAATCCTGTATTTATTTAAATGAATGTATTTTTATATGTGAAATAAGGTTGCACAACTTTAAGCAGTAGTGTATATAAACATAGTGCAATAGATTGTGCAACATGTCACAATATTGAGCAATTTCAATTAATGCATATTATCGCGAAGTAATACAAAGGAAGGAAACTAGATCTGCATAGGCAGAACGTAGAAACAGTCTCCAAGAATTACTGTAAATAGAGTAATTCTGGAGGATTAAATACACTTGAATTTCAACTTTTGAGTCGAGGACACCACCTGCACTCTCGTAGTATGGTGCGGGTAACTTATTTGCCTTTTAAATTTCACCTATAGTTTTGCTTGAGAGGCGGGCTTGCACTCAGACCGACGCACACTGCTACGACTCCATATAAAAGACCGCTCAAAACTAAAATAAGGGCAATTAATCAATTCACTAATTAATTCCAAGAATCTTAATATTAATTAACTCCACTTTCTCAGAAAGGAGTTTATTTTATTGTAATAATTTTTCGATGCAGCAAACACAACGATTAAATATGAATCACTGTTGTGTAAATTATGAACCCTACATATTAAGGTATATGCTACTATAAAATATGCTTAGTTTTATCATTATGCATTAAGATATAGTTTTATAGTGGTTTAAATTAAGGCCACTGACTATTTGCAAAATTTTTTTTTGTTAAACTTAACAAACTTTCAAAAATATTGTCAGTTGCACAGTCAATTATGTCTTTGTAGGTTAAAGATAATTTAATGGAGAATTGAAGCACAGTAAAGAAGTACAGAAGTGCTGTTCGGAACATACTTAAAAGAATGGTTTTTCAGGTGCAAGTCGTCCAGTGACTAACGTAAAATGCTTTTGTATGTGAGGTGAAACGGCGAACAGGAACAAGATAAGTTTAGTTAAGACCTATATATCCTTTTAATTGAAGTTGTCGAACATTTCTCCAAGAGCTGCCTGACGGTCTACTTAGCTTTTTAAATATTTTAAAGTATTCATCTCCAGTACCAGCCACGTCTGAAAATACCTTCAGTTTCGACGATTTAAAATTTTCAGGAAGCGAAGGTACCAGCGATTATGACGACTAAATTGCTATTGGATGGCATGTCATCATGTACCTCATTTACGTAACATTTTCGTGGAATTATTTAGCGAGTTATAGGACTGTAGCAAATATTGTCGTGAAGTAATTAGCTAATCACCAGAAAGATTTGTGTGATTGTTATATGCCGTTCTGAATTGTTTTTAGAAGTAATAGTGGATAATTGATAGGGATAACATTAGTAAACATATTATTTAGAATAGGTCTCTTTAAAGTAATTAAGTAATTCTGATGATATAATGTATTAACCACAGTACATAGTAATATATAGTGTTTTATTATTTGTTATTTATACAGTTTACCTTTATACAATTCGTTTTCTAAACTTGTTTGTATTTATATTTAATTACTTTCAATAGTAACAGAAACTGAACTTGTCGAAAGTAAAAAAATGAACATTTTAAGCCATTAACGGGTTACGGAATTTCGAGCAGTCGCTGGTATGGTGACATAGCACTGTGCGCCGTAGAAACCGATACATTCGTTGATGATGCTCCTTTACCTGAGCAAGAGGACGCCCTCGCTTTCTGATTTTTGCATTGCCTATTTCTCAAATAACTAGAGCACTATAAAACCATTGACTCTTACGAGCAGCGTCGAGTCGCTTTGCTTCCCGAGTAGCATTCTTTGTTCAAAATGGGTCGGTCTATGCTTTGTTTCTCCAATAGCTCTTATTTAACTTGGCCGCTTCGTTCCAGACCGCAGAGGATTCAGTTTGCAAGGTAATAGAACTTTCATATCATACCTCCGTTTGCGCGATAGCATGTAAAGTGTTAGATATGCCTCGATAGACATACGACGTCGAAAAGCATTCCATGATACTTTAAATCAATTACAGGTAGAATTGTATATCAGTACAAGACTCACCGTGTATCATTAAAAATATAATAATTATAGTTCATGTCATCTGTCCGCAATTTAATATAATACCAAGTTTATTTATGACATGCTAATTCTCTTACGTTATTGTAATATAAAATATGCTCGGTTAAGTTTGTGTTGCAGAATATAATTAATAACTATTTATATAACTGCAGTCGTTATTGTTATTGTAAATAGCTTCTGCATAATTATTCTACTCTTTTAATATTTATTTTGTACATTTTTATTTATTTGGAACTAGCTCTGTAAATAATTATCTTATTAACAATTAGAACAATATATAATTTTTGAAGGTTTGTTACCCCGTTATTTATAGATATAATCTGCCTAGGTACAAATAACGAAGTCTGCAAACGGCCGAGTCCTGCCCAGTCACTGACGTACCCGACCAACACGATGAATTTTCTGGACAAGTACAAATATAAATAATTTTGGTATTGTAACCGTAATCAAGTAAACCGTAACGTTTCAGTTATAATTGTAAAGTTTATAAGTCTGTAGGTATTTTGGACACTATAAAACTTTTTGTAACAACACAAGTAGGAAATTTTCCAGGTTTACAGTAAGTCCTACAGTAGGTTTACGCTACTCCACGAATAGATCATTACTAACTGGGTTCGTTGTAGTTCTATTTCTATATATATATTGCAGGATATGTAGCAAAGCAAATTTGTAAGAATAGGTGCAATGCATTACTAGAAAATGCTTTAATACGAGAGAGATGGTATAGTCACTGCTCGTTATTACATACTTCATGAACTTCTTCTTTTGGATTTGGTTTATTGACAAAACCTATTTTAAAGTATTTAGCGTACATTATTACATCGTACAAAGTTATAAATAAATTGTAAGCTTTGGCATTAGAACAGTACAATGCAAACATTCCTCGGTTGTTTTGCAATGATCATTAAGACAGCATAGAGACATCTATTTCTATTACTATAAATATAGTTGTACATATTATGCAAGACATATTTGCATAATTCTTTATGGTAAGGATCTTAGAACTTATAACTATCCATTAAAAGCTTTAGCCTATAAAAAGTAATTGAAAAGGCGCAAACCTCTAAATCGGTAATAAAATCTCTCCTTAAAGTTATAATAATCATACACATAATTTAAGCTCTTTTGACTTCTTTACACATTTACGTATTTAAATTTAGATTCATTAGTCCTGTGAAGAACTTTCATTTCGGCAATATCACACTTTTCATTATCAGAATGGGGTTTTTATATAGTTTCTCGTTGCACTTGACTGGTTTATCGTTCACACTTCACTGATCTTGTGTTCGGCTAAGCCTGGCCGGCATTGTTTTGGTGATGTTTAATTGTATCTTATCTTATCTTATTTTAGGAATATTTGATAACTTCGTGTTTTTCTTTCTCAATAGTGGTCTCCAAGTTGTGGCTGACCTTTGTCCATCATCTCGTTTATCTAACCTATTTAGTCGTTTTTCTATTTCTAAAGCTTCCCTTATTATTCTTCTTGCGTATTGTTCTACATCTGCTGTCATTTTTGTTTTCAAAATATATTGCATGTCCGGTAACGTTGGCGTGTTCTGCTTATAACGAAGCTGATTGGTTCTTACAGACAGCATTAATATGTTTATTTTTCCTGGCACTAATTTTCCTAATTTTCCTTTTGTAGCCTATGTAGTACTGTTCGCGGTTTGTGCATAGGAATTCGTGGACTTCCTATTCTTCCAAGGGAATTCTGTCTTTATGATTCCGCAAAATGTTTTGAAACTGTTTAAATGTAGTTGTATCTTTTTTAAAACTCGACTAATAGATGTAGAACTCTGGATATACAGCAAATATATGCAGCTGGTGTTTTTATCGGTATCGCTGTCTGATTTATCCTTGTCTATTTTGATTTGATGTATGCAACAATTTTTTGGTTAACTTTATAGTTGGTTTATCAATATTTTTCGGTTACATATAGCTTAATCTATGAGATTTGGCTATTAATGTGTGTATTACTGATTTTAATTGTGTAGGTCGGTGATGTGTTTGGGCATTTAGATATCTGTCCGTATGGGTAGGTTTTCTGTACATCGTGATGTAAACTTTATCTTGACGACAAGTATGATCTAGCTGAGATGTCGAAACGCGATATATATATATATATATATATATATATATATATATATATATAT
>JAHWXV010847945.1:0-11840 GCA_024586415.1 Phrixothrix hirtus
TATCATACTAATCTTTATTAAAACTCGCGGAACTGTAAGACGCACGTATTTGTTGCAAATCGGATTCTGCGTCGCGATTACACTTTAACATGTTCTGCGGAAACTGTTGCAATGATATATTTTCTGAATAAACAATAATTCAATAACTTTACAGCTATAGTTTTATTGAGAATAAAAGGCTTTAAGCATAAACCGATCCATCACCTTTATTTTGAACTGCCTCCAAAAAGAGTTATTTCACATCTTTCAGTTTAAAAGTGCAGCTTTTAGATGGTACTTCATTTTTTATTTTTGCGCATATCAGCTCGATAGGGTTAATCTCGCAGTTTTAAGGGGGTAACTTCAACACAATTTTATTGTCATTCTTTGCCATTCCATCTACTACATACAAATTGTATTTCTCTTTTTGTAAGTTGATTAAATGTAAAAGCTCCGATCGAATCATACCTGCGTTAAAATTTATATTTATCACTTGTTACCATTCTTGCATTTCGCTTTTCCGTGAGCGTACTGTTGGAACTTTTTCCAGTTTACGACTGTGATACAATGCATTGTCCATTACAATTATAGAATTTTCAGGCACTTTCTTCAGTGGTATAGCAAACCCATTTTTGAATACTGTAGAACGCATCTCGTTATAAAATCTACACTTTTTATGCCTACAAAAAGAAATAATCCTTCATCGACGAAACCAAACCTGGAACAAACATGTGAAACAATCAAACGTTTTCCTTTCCCAGAAGGATCTTTTTAAACTAGTAGGTAGTGGGTCTATGACGAATGCTTGTCTTCAATTTTAATATTGCCATTGGTGCACACTTTTTCTTTTGTATGACGCCCATTGACCCAAGTTTCATCAGGGTAATAAATGTTTCGCCCTTCCTTTCTATATTGCTTAATCGTCTTCAGATATCTACGTCACCATCTACTTATATCATCACGTTCTATAAGATACTTTTTTAATCACGTTTTAAATATCTAAAATGAAACATGAATGTGTCAATCTTAGTATAATTAACTTGTGTTTTTTATTAATCTTATTTCAAATTATTTTCTTCATTAATTTATATAATGACGATCGAAACATCTGTGGTAAATCTGGACGATTATGTATTTCATTTAATCAAAACGCAATCGCCTTGTCGCCAATTCAAGATATCAAGATCGATTGTCTATATATATTTTACACCTGCTCATTGAGGAGCAAGGGAGTTGCAATATTTACCAGACCTTGTCGTTGTCATTCATTTATAACTCACAACCTAATTACTGCGACGTGACTAATTATTTGCATACTACTCGTGGATACGAATTTTTGCAATTAGGGATTTTTAAACTTAATTTGTTCATTAAATTAAATAATTGTTTTAATCTTTATTTTCCTGAATTCGATTATTTACTTGATGTAAATAGTTTACATGGCTTTATGAAAAGGAAGGTACTCTTGGTTTCAATTATTATTCTGAAAGTGTAAAATCAGTGCACATAGTGTTTTTAAATGATGATGTGTTAATAATTTATCCAAAATGTTGCTGTTACGCATTTTGATAATAAATATAATATAAATTTAAAAAAAATTAATATATAAATTTTCACCAGCGTGGAGCTCGATTGAATTCTCGTCCCTCCGAATTAGGGTCCTAGTCATTTGTCTTACTTGTCTATTGGTTAATCCGGGGCTGTATATCGTGCAATGCAAATAACCTTAAATGATTCGTCTAACGAGTTTTTATTTTTTATTTTAATATTAAGTTTAGTTCAAACTACAAGTAGTTTATTGTTATTAAATAATTAAAGTTATTGATAAGACCTATAAATAAAATTTAGATGGGCTTTAATTTTTACTTTCTCCTATCCTATATAAAATATAATATTCAAGAGAAAGTATTGTTTTCGAAAAATATTTTCGATGTCGAAATTTTAGTGGAAATATACGTTTTCGGGTCCCTTGAATACGGAAAGCATGTTTTTGGAAATTGGTCTCTCTCTCTCTCTCTCTCTCTCTCTCTCTGTGTGTGTGTGTGTGTGTGTGTGTGTGTGTATGTGTGTGTGTGTGTTGTCACGGGAGCGTTAGGCATTACGCCCAACAACGGTACTGATGGCCGCTAACTCCTCGGAGTAGGGGGGATTCCAGTAAAGTGCACCAGCATCGTACGCGCTCTAAAGGAAATCGCTGGAAACGCGTACAATGAGTCAAGCTATAGGGAGGGCGCCACTGCTCCGGATAAGCCGCTCAAAGTATGGAACTATCCTTCGGAACAGATACAAACAGTTTCGTGGTTTCTAGCTGATTTGTCCTGGGGTTTCCTGTTATTAGGGCCCCAAATATTATTATCAATTAAGCTCGTGATCAAAAGGATGAACCTAATTAGTACATATCCCCTGAAATACAAGTATTAGCAATTACCTTATTCTACATTTAAAATAAAAGTCTAGTTGAATAATGCGACATATCTATTGTTAAAGAAATGGATTATTTAGCATACACTCATATATAACAGGAAACTGCTCTGTCTCTTGAATTTGGACTGATTCAAGAGGTACGCGAAGAACTACTAAGTGTACTGCACACTAACATTAGACTTAAATACACTAGGTATAGTCCACAATCGGGACAGAAGGTATGTAGTAAAAGGGGCTCCCCTCGCACGGGAAGGTTTAAACTGGCATCTATAATTGGTTGGCAGCCAGGACTTTGGCTTAAATTGAATTCTCGCAGATAGACGTGGATATTTCGCTTAAGCCTTTCACAGGTCAACAATAAAGAAGCAAATGAATAATATTATAAAAGGTACCTGAGTTTTATTCGTCAATTTACCGGGCTTCTTGATTTCCCTGAACCAGAGTCGTCAATCTTGATTTATTCATAGAGTCCTGGGTCCGCAGAAGAACGTAACACGTCCAAAAAGCAGCAACCGGTGTGGAGAAAAAAAGCAAGTCAATATGCTATTCCATCTCTCAGGCTTGGTAGTCCAACATACTTCATTATGCTGAGCCCTATACTCACACACCCGAACACTTCAAACAAAAAAGTCAACACACACGACCGATTCTTACACAAATTACGCGAGAATTCGTACCGATTAAAAATATCGTAGAAATCCACCAGATGTGAAAAATTACATTTAATTGTCACTTTTATATTTAATTATCAAATTCCTAATCGTCACGGACGTAGAACATGCGTCTCTCGTGTTTTATCCGATAGGAAGTTCTTTTATTTGTTCTACCCGTTGTCCTGCCAACCATGCCGTTTCTGAAAACATACGGCGGCAAATTTAAAAGAAGAAGATTTTGTTTATTACGTGCGGAACGCCAACAAAAGCTGACAGTGTGTGCGCGCGTGTGTGGGTGCGTGTGTGCGAGCAAGCGTACGTGTGTACCTGCGTGCGCGTGTGTGTAGGGGTGTGCGTGTGCATGAGTACGTGAAAATATATATTTGAGGTTAAAACTACCTTTATATTCAAATTAAGAATTTTTAGATATTTTCCTAATTTTTCGCTTTTCGCGATTTTCTTGAAATCAACTTGAATAATTATTTTTAAACTTAATATATTTCTTAGCTAGTTAATTCCGTTTTATATGAACCAAGCAGTTTTTTTAATAAACTTTTGAAAACCGAATAACCGGAAGTATTAGTGGCGAACAGCACATCTCAAAAACTATACGTCATATAAAAATGAAATTTTATATTAAAGTTTTTTTATCTTTCCTACATGAGACTGCAAGAATTTAGTTCAAATCGAATGACCGGAAGTGCCACTTTATTCTTGAGATTTTTAAGGTTTTTGCGATTTTCTCGAAAACTGCTATAACAATTTTTATAAAACTTAGTATGGTTCTTATATCTTTGATACTATTTTACGTGAATAACGGTTTCTCTAAAAAAATATGCTGAAACAAGTTATCAGGGAATATTTCTGGAGTAAAGCAGCGTTTTGCGTATCGAATAATTTGGATGGGTGACAGTTACAATTATCGTTACCAAAATATAAGTAAATAATTTAATTACTGGTGGACAACATAATGAATATTCAACAAAAACAACGAAAATCAGAGATATAATAGTCGTAGTATGGAAATATCGTTTACCGTGTGGCGTATTTCCATACTACGACTACCGCACTGTTTACGTTGCTTAATTTGATTTGTTATCAATAATTAACTGGTCAGCGTGCACTAATTTTAAACAATGCATCAAACAATATTTTTATAACTGTTTCTAAAATTCTAGTCTTAGAAACTGTTTCCACCTGTAAATTGTCGGAAGGTTCATATTGCTTTCAAAAAAGATTTAGTAGAATTTCCTTAATTGTACTTTGTGTATCTCTTTTCTTTAGCGTGGGTCAAAAACCAGTTCAAAGTTTAAACAAATATTTATTATTTCAAACACAGGACACAATATTTAAAATAAACAATTCTTCCGTTAAAAAATGAAATTTAAAACATGTAATTAATAAATATTTCGAATTTCAGACCGTTAACCTTTGTTAATTGATTTCTTGGTGTGATATTCACAAAATAAGAAAAGCGATATAAAGTTTATAATGTATAGTCTTATAAAAAGTTAAATAAAACGAATAAAAAATGTATTTATTCACTGTGGTTTATTAAAGTTTTTAATTTGTCACTCACGTGAAGTAATCTTCGTTCGATTATATTATTGAATGCGAACTCGCAGGTGCTCGCAATTTTTGGATTTGTTTCTTGCTGGTATATAGATTAATTCTGTGGATCGAAGCTGCCCAAATTATTTGTGATCTAGGGTTTCAAGGTTCCCCTTTCCTGAAAGGCATAACATTGCCTGACATTTACAGGTTTCCCCTAACTCTTACCATTTTTGCGGGTACTCTTATGAGGTTATTAACATTAATATCAATGGTCACCTTCTAGAGACGTGGTATGAAAGGATACAGATAGCTTGAAAATGCGAACCCGGCTTCCCAGGCAAACGTTGACTCATGTCGGGCTATAAGGGGGTTTTTAGAGCCCGAGTAAGGAAATTTATAAAAAACTCTAAGTAGTTACACTACACAAGTTCTGGACTAAAAGAGTTCATAACTTCACTTTCGCTTTTTGACGGCCATCTTGTGGTAGGAGTCAACGGCGGCCATTTTGTGGGAGAAATCACCGGCGGACATTTTGTGTGAGTGGTGGGAAAAGTCAGTCACTTTGTGTGAGGATGTTCGACCATTTTGTGGGTGGGCGGCGGACATTTTCTGAGTGGGGAGTCTGCCATTTTATGGGTCGGCCATTTTGTGTGCGGTCATTTTGGGGCGTGGCGACGCTTGCGTAGAATTGAAAAAATCGTGCTTGGCGTGAATAAAATGTCCATCTCTTTATAGTAAAGGAGAGACAATTAATTATTGATGTCATTTCTTATCAGTCTAGACAGGAAATGTAGTGTCATTCGATTATAATTAGCGTGCGGAAGCATTTTTTATCAGACCGGAAATAAGTCGGATTTATAATTAGCATGCAAAAGCGGATGTCCTCTTTTCTTATCAGTCTAGACAGAAAATGAAGTGAGATTAGATTATAATTAGCATGCGAAAGCTGACGTTTTCATTTCTTATCAGTGTAGACAGGAAGAATTATTAGTAGAGTGTATTAGCTGGCGTCCTCATTTCTTATCAGACAGACAGTGGATTAGATTACAGTTATAATTAGATTACAGCCTATCGAAAATCACTTGGGATATCGATATAAATTGGCTACAGAGGTAAACCTAATAAACGCTTCAAGATATTCGCTTGGAATATGCGATTCGTTTCACAAAAAATACATCGAATTTCCTTTTTAAAATTTTATTTTGACTAAAAACAGGTATAATTAGTCTTATTTATTCACTTGTTTATTTTTAAAGTTGATGGAATTCAAATGATGCTTTAGTATCGTACTATCTCGAATAAAGGAGTTCAGTACGGGTGTATCTACATAGGTTATGTTTATTGGCTGAACAATGATTCTAAAGTTATTACGCGAGATATTGTAGAATATTACAAATTGTTTTAGCTAGATGGGGAAAATATTTTAACGATCGTACCCGGAGTCGCCATGATTAGAATTTGCGTTGAAAATTCTGAGTACAATTTTCCATGCTATTACTGCAAAAATTATGATTCAAAAGAGTCTGGAACAGATTTATATTCAATAAGGAAAATGCCAACACAAGTAACAATAGACGAAAACAAAAATAAAACACATAATTTGGTAGTGTGGCCGTATGAATATAAACAAGCGAGGAAAGGTAATTGGGACATTGTAGTTCTATATAGAATTAGATTCAAAGATAGAATATATATATATATATATATGTGACAAAGTCCTTAATATAAATTTTAAAAGACGAAAAGAATTCATATTAAGAACGTTTATTATCAAATCACAAAGACTTAAATTAGAATGTTAATTGAATTGCTACAACGTATCGTGTGAAACCGGATTTTCTCGTTTCTTATCAAGTTTACACATTCTATTTGCGCAATTCATACATATTCAAACATATTTTCAAATAGTCGAAATTGAATAGTCATAGCAGATGTATTCAGGTTAAAAATGGATCTATTGAAATTAAACAACGTGACAAAACTTGAAAACGAACCAATAATTAAAATTGGGAGCATGAAAGTGTGTGAAATATATAGAATCTTCAATATGAAGAGTGCATATACCAAATTTGGACATAGAGTAATTTGTGACCTCGAGGAAGGAGTTGTGTTCATCCCCAATAGAACTTGAGATAGTATTACGGAGGATACAGAAATATATGGCTTTGTGTTCTTGGACACAAAGGATGTGGGAAAGGTGAATGCAGCATGTATTCTCGAATTGAAAAGATTGCAATAATTTTAATGTAGTATTATTAGCATACAATAGTCGAGTATTAATAGTTATAATAGCAAAGTCAACAAGAACAATGTTGACAGTATACGCAGCAGAAGGTTGGACGAAATTCTACGATAAGAGAAGTTCCGTTGAAAGACTTTCGGATCAATTTCTAACTTTAGAACAGGATGCAGAACACGAAGCTGGGTGCGGTGTATGCCGAATAAATTTTGATTATACTACAGAAGAATGTTTAGAGATCGCAGCAAAATGCAATATAGGTGTAACGATATCTGAAGGTTATCTGGAGAGTAAAGTTACCGATAAAGAACTCATAGTAAAGCTTTGCGAAGCCGACCTGAAAGATTTTTATGCGAGCTTACGCCATATTTCAACAATAATCTTGATAATGATGAAGAAGAAGAAGAAGATAATGACAATAATGAAATAAAATTAATCAATAACCAGGTAGACGTCATCGTGTGCGATCTTCTGTAGTTCGTGTTTCTAGAATTCGCCGAGAATGGACCGATCTTGCATATTAATCAGCTGATAAGTTACAGGATTCGTTATTTGAATTTTCGCGATCTTGAATAGTTCGCTGGACCAATTCGGCATACAGTAGCCTTTATCAAAAACACTTTTATATTTACTAATTCTAACAACATCTCCGACTTTTAAATTGCTGTGGACATCGTTCAAGTTCGTTTTAGAAGTTACATCTTGCGGCTTCAGCCCAATCGTACGATGTTTGCGGTTATTATAGTTCTTCGTTATATCATCCTTCGATAGTGTCCTTGAAGACTAAAAGCTTTGTACAAATCTTAATTAAGAGTTCTAATAACACGTTCGGCCATCGAAACTTTCTTTACGCTGAATGTGGAATAACGATTTATGTTGTAGATCTTCATTAAATTTGCAAAGTTACTATTATAAAATTCTTTTCCATTATCTGTTTGTAAATGATGAGGAACGCGTTTATCTACCGTTAAAACTGAAGCCATCGCTTTGGTGACATCTTTACCGGATTTTGATTTTAAAGCTCGTGCCCATAGATACTTCGAAAAACAATCGATTACAACTAAAATGTTCTTTTAACCATTATTTTATATAGAATACTTCAAGAATTCGCCTAAATCTGACTGCCATAGGTCATCGAAACCTTGAACTATCGTACGTCTTATTTGAAAGTTTCTTCTAGCAGGTTTATGCAACTCTTTCACAATTTGTTGTGTGATTTAATATATTGCTGTGATTGTAGTTCAGATACTTTTCTCTAAACCGTTTAACATCACCGCCAATAGAATTAGCTAAATCTGCCTTAGTTACGTAATTGAGGTTGTTTGAATTGATATCTTAGCTAAACCAGATGTGCTGACGTCGTTGTCAACGTTATTTTTAGCATTAATACAATAATCATCGATTATTTCCTTGTTCGCTTTTATATCGTTTAATAGTTTATTTGCAATTCTATCAACATACGCTTTATTAGCAACGTCTGTTGAAAGTGTTGGATCTGTAACTTCCGTCAGTTTGTTATTTTCCAAAATGAAGTGTCCTTCATCAGTTAGTTTGAAGCCAATATCCGGTTCTCCTTTAATACTCTTTATTTCGTAATGTTGCTGTCGATAGCATCCAAATTTGTCGATACTCATCATGGTAATAAAGATATATTTGAAGAACCAACTATTTATTATCCTTAGAAATATATAATCGTTATCAAGTCTGGTATGTCCCGTCATTTTTTCTCCCCACAAAAGTTGTAGTTCGTCGAGCAATTCGTGCGCGTTGTCCCAATATCTATAATCGATTCTCCTATTATTGTGTACTTTCTTGAACAGTTGCCTTTTTACAATCTCGGTCCCTGTTTTAGCAGTAAGTTTTTATTATGTTTCTTCGTTTAGTTTTAGTTGTAGCGAGAATTCAAGTATCAGCTTAATACAATACAAGTACTTATAACCTTTGTTAGATTTTACTTGTTCGGTTGGTTCAAAGTGACGTCTATAAACAAACGTTTTGGATAAAATATTGCTATAGCTATCTCTGCCTTCTCGAGTGATTGCAGCTTCATTGGGATGTTTCATAATTAGCAGTTCGTATAGACCAGGAGTATCTTGAAATGTGTGTCCCTTTATCCTTACAGCTTTACCGACAATTTCTACTTCGTCTTTACTAAGCATGAATTTATTTGTAATTTCATTGTAGGAAATGCTGTACGTTGTACCTATTTTATTTTCAACATCGCCTATCATAAGTTCAAAGTAGTGTCCAGGTAATGCATGATATTGATGAAAAAAGAAGTATACCTCGATGTATCAGCTACTACAGATCTCGATAATAGTGGTGACAATTGCGATGTTGGAGGTGTGACAAAATCTAAATCTTCTTCCTTTTGTTCTATTTTATTTTCTGCAGCTTCTAATTTTGTAGTTGTTCAAATGTTTTAGCGATGTTTGTAAGCGGTTCTATGATAGGTTTATATGCGTCTTCAATTAATTTTTCCGCAAGCATCTTTTCTTGTCGTAAAATTTTATATGTATGCTTAATTGAATTTCGCGCATTTATAAGTTTACGTTTTATTCTTTTGTCTTTGTTATTCATATTCAGCAATTCAATTGGTCTGTTAACATGTTATTGCTAATAACTGGTCTGTTCGCAACATTTCTGTTTATAACCAGTAGCAGGCATTTTAACTGGTCTGTTCACGACTGGTGTCTATTAGTCAGTACTGACACCACACCTCCGTATCTCTAGCATATCAAATAGTAAATGTTGCTTTCTTTCTTCTAAAACATGGATTTATATGTAACTATCTCGCTTCAAGCAAGTATGTTACCAATCCCAGCGGAGAAAGGTCACTAGATTTAGTTACAAAGAAAATTCTAGAGGATTTTTCAGAAATATGTCACTAGATTCTAGGGAATATTCGAAGTAAGTATGTCCCTTGATTTGGAGGGAAATTTGAAATGTATCTAACAGGCGAAATCGAAGAAAATTACCATCATCGATACAACAACGAGATTTGTAAGCTCGGCTTACCCATGTATCTATCTAACTTTTAGTCCTTCACAAAGGATCTCACGATTTCAATCCATCTATTTCAGCATATCAAAGAAGCAATACGTCATGCGGTACATCTACCTAATAGAAAGCGAAGGTGATAAGCCACTTTTGATGTAAAATTATATATGTAAACTCACAAATTATTGAAGAAGCAATAGGTCGCGCTGGATATATATCTAAAGCGAAGGTGAAATAACACACTTTCGATGTATAAATACGCATTCTTAGACCTTAGCACCCTAATAAGAACTACTATCTAATCCGCGGGGTAATACTACAAATTTGGTATATATAATTTTACACGTCAACTTCATGTGAGTTAGATCATCTTCGACCCATAAATGCAGAGAATTCTGGGTAATAAAATTCAATAATACTTAAAGGTGTTGACTTAGGGAAATGGTTTATGGAAAACATTCCGGATGTTATTTTTGTCGAACTGGAGGACTTTTAAGAAGGAAACAGCGATTGGGCGCTTTCTTCAAAATCGATCATCTTATGTTGAACTGTCACCTCAAATTAAAAAGAAGCATGCTTGCGTTAATGTAATAAATGACGTGTGTTTTGCGTGGGTGGTTACATCAGCGCTTTATCCCACCATACATCATCATCAAATTCTGATTCTAAATCCATCTTAAACTTAAACGATATTATGTTCCCGATACTTATGTAACAAATTCCGCGATTTGAACGACAAAATCAAATATCTAGTAATGTTATGTTGAAGAAAAATAAAAACAAACGTTTCGCTGTTAGTCCATCGCATCTTACCAAAAAGAAATTGGATAAGCATGTGAACTTAATGATTGTAAGGCCTACATTATACTGATGAAGAATGTGAGGGTGATTGTTTTGATAATGTAGATATAGGTATGACATACCACTATACGTTGCTTGGATAAAAAATTTGTCAGGGCTTTTGTCGGCGTAATTAAGTTTACATTATGCAAAGAAGTATTTTTGTAATAGATGCATTATTCATTAAACATCTAGATGATAGTCTAGTGAAATTTAGATTTATGGATTCGTTTGGATTTGTGGCGAGCGGATTGGAAAGTTTAGCATGGCATTTGGATGAATGAGCTGAAGTCGCAATTTCAGTATGCGAGTGATAAACAATTTCAATTACTAACGTGTAGGGGTATCTATCTGTATAATTATATTAGCAGCTACAATACGTTACCTCATGGGCGTTTTAGTATAATACAGCTGCGTTCTTATATGTCTATTTAAATAAATCATATATACGTTTATATGAGACATGATATTCTAGTACACACAGCAGCGAATCTTAACTCACACTAAACACTTCAAAATCACGCCTACCATTAAGATATTTATTTCTTTCTCTTATCATTGAAATTATTCTACAGTCACCTACAGCTTCGCTATCATTGTCGAAATTATACCTGCCTACTTGTAAATTTAACAAACGTAATAAAAAATTCTGTATTTGTTGTAAAATGCAGTGGCGGCTCGTACTAAAGGGCACAAGGGCACGTGCCCACTTAATAAATTATTCAGTGATTCATCATTCAGTCAGTCTATTATTCTTATTTTACATAGATTTTAATTTTATAACGGATGGTATCAAACATTCCTCCGTCCTTCTGCAGTTAAGGATGCAATGCTAACGCTCAAAACTATCTTCCGGGGCACACTTTGAAATTGCCCACTCAGAGACTAATTCGAGTATGATTTGGTTGACTTCGGTTATTTTCGCTGTATGCTATTATATGTCGATTTGGGGCACAATATTTCGTGACCCCGACCATGGGTTGTGCACTTACCCTAAAATTTTGGTGTACTATATTTACATTGAATACAATTCAAAAGAGGGCGTTATAATAAGAAACATGTACACGTGATGTTGAAGGTTTTACAAATCATATCATATTTATTCATGTATAACCTATAATAAGCGTCTGTTATTTATAATTTATTATTAA
>JAHWXV010847969.1:0-10232 GCA_024586415.1 Phrixothrix hirtus
TATATATATATATATATATATATATATATATATATATATATATATATATATATATATATATATATATACTGTATTTTAAGTTTCCGCGGGTATTAAATGTTGAATTGCTTTTCTGGGTATTCTCTCCCGCAAGTCTGTTTGGTTCTGAAAAGAACGTTGGTGACGACGTTTCGGCAGATTACATTTGCCATTTTCAAATCTTCGCTTTAGTTCTCGATCTGGTTATTCGTATAGAATACTATATGAATAACCAGATTGAGAACGACGTTTCGGCAGATTCACATTTGTCATTTTAAAATCTTCACTTTAGTTGCCGAAACGTCGTCACAAAGTTCTTTTCAGAACCATCAAAGACTTTCGCAAAAGAAAAACCAGAAAACCAATTCGATATATATATATATATATATATATTGGAACAGAAAATTGTTCAGTAAGTTTGGAGTTGAAAAGAAAAGAGGGAAGTAGTAGAAGGAGAAACGCGATAAATTGGACTAAAATTCAGTAACAATAGAGTCAAATGAAGTAATTTATTCAACAACGCCACGACAAGCAGCTGCATCGTCTTGTCAACGTCAACAACAGAATCGTTGGGTTTTAATTAAACTTATAAAAGAATCACTGCCTGCAAAGCACAGGTTAACGTTGACTGAAAGACGCTTTTTAAAATCAATTGGAATAAAAGTGCAAGAACAAGCAATCAGACACGGAACACAAACAAACAAACAAATCCAACAAAACATCGTATAACATTGCAATTTAACTTCGTTAATTTCATTTTCGATGAGTTCATCACCAAATGTAAAAATCGCACTTATTTACACTAGGGATCTAGGACTTTTGGACGAAATACGCATTCATATTCAAAGTCAAGATCTAATAACTGACACCCATAGCAGTTACATTTACGTAGAGGGATCTATTAAATGTAATACTCCTGCTGCTGCTCAAGGTACCGACCCGAGCAGAGCCGACTTCTTGTTCGAAGAAATTCGATATGATCTGGCGGGGCAAAAAGTTGCTGTATACAGATTACATCCTATTATATTCAAGAAAACACTAACTTAGCTTAGCCAGTTGGATAATTAAAAATGATAACGGTAACAATATGCAAAAAAATACTCAAGCTCAGCATGTCGTTAAAAACTTGGAGAAGGAATTCGTAGCTTGCATACTGTTAAAGCATGGTTTTGGTTTCACCGAAATGTATAAGAAATCTACTATAGATATGAGTAAGGAATTCATTTTAATCCCATTTCTAACACCATGATTTCTACAAGAGCGGATCAAATTGCACTATTACGTTAAACAACGTGTGCTGGAAGGTTCGGATATAACAATATAACAAGTTGAATGCAGATTTGATTATTTCCACGCCGTTCTGTCAATGGGAGTTATACGAATTTCTTCCATTGAAACTAACGAAATTTGATATTTGGCCAATAAAAACATCTATTGGACTTCAAAAAGCGTTTATTGCTGATACACATTCCTTTGCATCTCGACCTACTAGTAGTCTTCATTACGTGATCTAATGACTATACAATAAGTAAATAATGGGTCGGTGCATAAGTTCATAGCGTTTTGCACTAATATGTCAAACTTTATCTAATTTTAATAACAAAAAGCAAAATCTAATTTCCAAGTATAAGAGTTAATCAATAAACGTTGTGGCAATTTATCAATTCCACGCCTGAAGAATCTGGTCATTTAGAGTTGAAGAAATTGCCAAGACAATTTTGAAGAGCAGCTTAGTTTTCATATTAGATACTTCGTAGCTTATTAAATAAAGAGCGGAAGAGATTTAAATCTGATGAAACAAGATCAGCAGAATAAGACGCATGTGGCGTAAACTCCCAATCGAGCTCTTAGATAACTGCTTTCGTAATGTTAGTAGTAGGTGGGGAATATTATCGTGCTGTAAAGCAACTTGATTTTGCCTTCCTTAGAATACAGATGCCGTATAACGGTTGACTAATCATGTGCTAGTCCAATGTATTAGCCAATTCTCGAGATGACTGTTGAGAATCATCACAAATGAAAGCATTTAAATGTGACGAGCCGTCTGTATCAAAATTGCTATCCCTAAAACGAGAAACCATTTTCTTGCAGTACTCTTTCCGATAGTGTTCTCCCCGTGTACGAAACGAAGGTTACTAGCTGCCCCCGGTGTTTTTATTCCAGGGTTGAATTCAAACAAAAAAAATCTGGTGTGAGACAACACACGACTTTCTCTTACGCACATAGGTACGACAATAGTGTCCACAAATGATTAGATTATTGTTATTAATGTTATAACTGTTTTCGAGAAAATCGCAAAAAGCTTTAAAATCGCAAGAATAAAATGGAATTTCCGGTTATTCGATTTTAACTAAATTCTTGAGATCTCCTATATAGAATGTAAAAAACTGAAATATACAATTTCGTTCTTATATGATGTTTAATTTTTGAGATATACTGTTCACAGTTAATACATTAAGTACTTCCGGTTACTGGATTTTCAAAAATGTATCAGAGAAACTTCTTAGTTCTTATAAAACGCATTGAAATAGCAAATATAAATTTTCATTCAGCTAGGACTTTTAGTTCAATAGTTATTTTATTTAGCGTTAACGGTGAAGTTACTTTCGGTTACTCAATCTACGGAAAAGTTTGTTAGAAGCAGACTAAACTATATAAAAGTCCAATATAAGTGGTCAAGAACTTCAATATCTTTTTAAAAAATCGTTAAAGCCAATTTTGAGAAAATCGCGAAAAACGAAAAATTCGGAAAATATCTGAAAATAGCAAAATTAAAATTGTACTTCGGGTTATTCGATTTTAACCAAATCTTGATTTAGTATACAAAGATAGATATGACCTCAAATATAAACTTTCATTTAGCTAGGGTTTTTAGTTTCATAGTTATTTTATTCATAGTTAATGATAAGAATACCTACGGTTACTCATTTTACGGAAATTTTTCTGAGAAACTGTCTTAATTATATGAAAGGTCATTAAATGTTTAAGAAATGCCATAAAATTTAAAAAAATGATAAGAGTAGAGAGGTACTTCCGGTTATTGAATTTTAGTAAAATTATTGCAGTCGCGTGCAACGATGGGCATAAACTCAAATGTAAAATTTTGTTTATCTACGACTTTTCGTTGTTTAAATATCCCGTTCACACACAGGCATTCACGCAGGCTGCACCCATGCACGCTCACATGCACGCACGCACCCACACACACACACACACACATACATACACACACACACACACACACACACCAACAGGCCAATTTTTAAAAACATGATTTTCACACTCGGGGGCTTGGAAACGTGTATTTTCACTAATATTTCGACATCGAAAATTTTGGACGAAAACAATACTTTATACTATATTTCATATAGGTCTCGGCTTCTTCTCGTTTGGATAAGGGCAGCCTCTTTGGTCGTTGATGTATTCATTGGGCATCTCCAATATTGATCTTGTGTGTCACAAAATTTGTTCTTCAGTTTAAACCGTCATCAGTGGCAAATATGTCGGCATATCGTTTGATCAATTGGCCGGCTTTATTCTTTTGCTCATAGGATAAATCATTGTTCAAGGATTCGAATGTGGCGCATAGGCAGAACCTTCTCACTGGTATTTTGTAACGTATCACAGATGAGATAGATGCGCACGTTCCTAATTCGGTGCCCTTCTTTAGAGTCTATTGGAAGGTATTAAAAGTCATCAAGCAAACACTTTGTTTCCTTGGCGTTAATCAACATTCTTCCAGCTAAAATACCACAACCGATATTTATGTTGTTCGTATTTAAGATTCCTGCGCATTCTGCTCGGAAGTCTTCATCCGATTGGCTTATAACTATTGTTTGCCTTCTTAACAGTAATGTCACTTCTTCTGATAGGATTATTTTTTTGTATGGTCATCTCGTTGGTTAATGAACATCTCTTCGTCATCAACTCGTAACGTTTTGAGGTATATTTTTTGGTCCGCAGGTTAAATAACATAATTTATATATTCGCAGCAGGGCTAGCTTGTTGTAATGGGTAGGTTCAGAACGGTGAATCAGAGGTTGCTGGCGGTCCTGGTAATTCTGGAGTTCACTCGCAATAGATTAGGCTCGGCAATGCTAAAGTAAGAAGCGTATGAATTAAAATAACACGGTCGGTGAATGTAGTTTCAACTTCTTCTATGAAACGGAATTTTAACTCATTTATTTACGTTGGATTTATGTAGGTTACTTCACGTCGATCGCAGGCGTGAATCTTTATGTAAGAAATCAGATAATTTTGGTAAGGTTATCTTGATCTGTTTGTGACTAGTGCCAAACGATGGATGAAGATATAACCGAGACAGACGTCAAACAATATTCGCTACCTAGCAACGGGATTGTATTTGACAGTGACGTTGGATTTATTTACAGCAGCGCCTTTGTTTTCGATATCAAATCAACACAAAATTTAGGCGCTCTGTTTACTCTTTTAGTCGCGGTTGGACTGCTACTCGGTAACGCATCCAGTCTCGGCGATAAGGTCGTCGGAATTCGGTCGGTACGGCGTCTACAATTCTAGGCGCTGTGTATTTTAATTTCAATCCTCAGGAGAACCCGCTGCATAGCAACACGGTCAGCTCGAAATCAATCTTCTAGAAAAAAGGGAGAACTACCATTACGGATAACTGAACTACTTTACGATGACGGTTTTAATATTAGAATTTTAACAATTCTACGAAAAGCGGTTTACGCACTTTGTAATTAGCAAAGCGTTTTTAATTTAACAAAATATAGCTTAGCCTTACAGCTAAAGCTTAATATACTGGTACAGTATATTCTGGTTCAGTGAAAGACATCTCGGTACGATTCCAGTCAAAGAACTTCCTTTGCATCGAAAATGTTGTCCTTTTATACTAAATTATCAATTGGCGCGCTTTTTCTTCGAACGATATTGAAAACCCTGTATCCTGTCTTACAATAATTGATAATCAGGCAGGGTGATGCGCTTCGTTTATCAACATATTTTTGGTACAATTTGGTACAATTAATAACTTTACATTAATTAAAACGGTCTTAGATTGTTTCTATATTGATCTTACATCTTAGAAGCAATCTACGTTTAATTTGAGCGGTTTATCAAACGTTTCAATCTTGCGTTTCATTGCACAATATGCCGTAATTCTTAAATCTATTCCTTTACAATTTTTCTCGTTTTAAACAGGTTAACAATAATTTAAAATGAATACATTTAATATAAGTCACTCTCGTTTGGTTTGAATGCGCACTTAAAGTCTTTATAAAAGTCTTATCTATTTCAGCTGCCGGAATTTTAATAGAAAATCGGAAGCACGCGCGATTTGTTGCAAATCAGTTTTCGCGTGTCACTTTCACTCGTATGATGTGATTCCTCAAGTATAAGGCGAAGCCAAATTCAGACATATCTATCTAATATCAGCTATTAATATGCGATGGATACACTTCCTACAAACGATCTCAATATGTCTAATAATTTCACCACCAACGATTGCACCGTTTCCTGTAGCTGTTCGTAATCGCAGCTGTGTAGGAATTAATCTTCCATTCCCAACAATCTTTGATTTTACTATTGTTTCGTTGCTCCTGTATCCAGCAGTATTTAGTAATTCCTCCTTGCGATTGTTTCATTAATGTAAAGGCTATCTGGTTAATGTTTTAACTATGCCACTTGGATGGTGACTTCCAGGGCATGGCTACTAGAGATCGATCCTTTCTGGCTTTCCTGGTGCTTGGTATTATCAGCGTGACTGCTCATAGCTTCTTGACAATTTCTCTGTATGTCCGCATTTACCGCACTTCCAGCATCGTGGTTTACGTTTATTTCGTCTTTGCATCTCAAGTAGTCTCAAAAACATCTGTTCTAGACTCTCAATGCCATCTCCAACTTCTTCGACTACACGTACACGAGCGTAGCTTTTCGATGCTTGTTTGGCCGCTTCAAATTCCAGTGCATGATGCAGTTCACTAACAAGGTTACGCTAATGCAAGTGTCTGTTACATTTCGGAATCCCGAAAACCTACCACAAATAGACAATAGACAAGATTCTTACGAAAACCTCTGCTATTTATATAGAAAAAAAGAAGTTCAGAACATTAAAGAATAGTAAAGAATATAAATTAATCATGATTCTGATGTAATACATTGAAATACCATGACTCATTGCCGACTTTAAATTTATTTAGACTGCTGTCGGTTACAGTAATGAGTCATTCGTGATTAAGTCATTTATTTCAATTCTAAGAAACCTTCTGCGGTATTCCTAAATTTTCTAGATTGTTCTATAAAATTATTGTTGTTTCTAATTTTGTTACACTATTATTCATTACTATATTAATAAAAATTGTGCAATTGAGCTTTAGAGAATTAAATTATCCATCTGTACTATTATTTATATAACTTTAACTGTAGATGTAAGCCAAATCTGTTAAATGTGTGTACAGTCTGTTTTTTGTACTGTATCGTTAGTTTTTAATATGAAACATTTCTAAAATCTTCTTTTATTATAATTATTTTTTCTAACTAAAATTTTAACTAGCTTAATCCATTAAATGGTCAATCTGCTTCTGATTTTATTATATGCTTTCCTAAAAGTAAAGACACGCCAAAAGAGCGAACCAGATCAAACATAAACAAACGGGCATTTTTGCAATTAATCATTTGGTCTGTACATTTCTACGAGCGAGCAAAGATTACTTACTCGTGTTAGCTGGTATTTGAGACTAAAGCGGTATTATAAAGGAAAATCGCGTTTTCTGCTCATTCAGTGATAACGCATGTTGTGTATATTAAAAATAAATTTTCTTTTGCATTTCATTTACAACTAATGAATTAATTTTAAAGTTAATGCATAATTAATACATTATGTTGGCTCAATAATATTCGATAGCTTTTTCTTGTTTCGTATTCAGACGGTTTAATAATAAACTTCCACTATATATGTTGCCACGGGCCAAACAGGATTTAAGTTCTGCAAAGATTTATACGAAATTCTCAAGCGGATTTAGCGTCGACTAACTTAGCGGAAGGAGTGGGTTCTCAATTAACTAAAGATGTTTTGCATGGCAGTTGCTCGGGAAGAGATATTGTATAAAATCGTTGAAAATATTAAAAGGACGCCGCTAGCTTTCGTTGGGACTACAGCTATCTTAGACAAAAGGCTAGAAATGGCAAGACAACGAAGAAAAGCTTTAACAGGAAATATCACAAAGATAGGATTGTCTCTGAATCAATCAATATCAGGCTACGTACCTACACAACGTTGATCAAACTAACTTCTAAAGATCGTTACTTCCACTTTGGTTCACATTAAATACCTGAAAATAAATTCACAACTATTTTAATAATAAAAAGATAGGAAATAAATCAACAATAATTATGAGAAATAGAAAGAAATGTTACAAAATCTTAAATTTTTTTAATACGTCACAAATGGTATAAATCGCAAATTGGTTACTAATGCTAGTATTGAACAAATGCAATTATTAATTATAGGTTACGATGAGGACCCGCCCTAAAAAGAATATGGTTACTCTAAAAAAATTAAACTAATTTAACTGAAGATCATGTCGATGACACGTGGGTATCAACTATTTGAAAACAAAATTGACCTGATACAAACGGCTCACCCTGTATATGTGATATTTTTACATAAAAATACAGCTATTGGTAAAATTACATTAAGAATGTCAAACAAACAAATGTTCTAAATGTGTGACGGTACAAAACAAAAGAACTTATTTACAATTCCGTATAACACTGCCTAAATGTTAATGATTCTCTTTTGCAATTACAGATGTTAAAAAATTAATGCAATAATCTGTTGAAGTTTACTTCCGGAGTTACTTTAGATAAATAACAAAAATTCACTTATGTGACTGGTTGTATGCTGTTAAGCTTTTGATGTTTAGAAAAGCTTGCCTTTATAACTTGTTTACTTCATTTGTAATTTTCGTAAACAGATTTCCATTTAACCAAACGTGGGCAATGTATAAAAACGTGCTTCCATAAACAGTTCCCCAATAACGGGATGAATCAATAAATTCGTTACGCAATCATCGATAAGTACAAGAACAAAAACACTACACAATTGATTTGAAGATTTTACATGATTAAGGGAACTTTTCTTCTAAAATTCTTAACCAAGCTTAAAACATGACTGAACCCAACTATGGTTCCAGAACCAATCCCCTTTTAACCTCCAAGGGACGCTAACCGGCCGAAAACGGAAACGGGAAACCCTCCGCTTGCTATAGAATCCTCCAATCATACAATGTGTGTGTATGTGACTGTGTGATCACGGTACAGAAATCCCGCGTCAGCAGAATTTACATAGCAACATACTGATATCATGCATGGTACTGAGAATTACTGATTGCGTCATCTGCGTAAATTTTATCTGAAAATAATTTAGCTAGAAATTTTAAATTCCTATATCATATTTGGAATTATTCCCAACAAAACTGAAATAAGTAATTAACATAAGGTTTTATTATTATGAGACAACTTCAAAGATTTTATTTGTTACATTAAAATTATTTAAAATGCTTTAGGAACTAACGGATTTAGAAATAAGATTTTTTATTAAACTAAATACGAAGAATTGATTAATTTTAAACTAAGATTAGTAAATGATGATGTTCAAGGTTACAGGTTACGAAGAATACGCGGTGCATTAGAAAAGGTTGATAATTATAATTTAACTAAACGTACATTCATTAACTTTGATATATTATACAGAGTGATATAAACATAAGAAGGCGTTGAACAATGTCTGTATTTCTAAAGAAAGCAGTCTACCACCATTGCTTCTGTTTCCTTTTACCTTATTTAATAATTTAGCGATAAAAATAAAACTATTACTTGCACATAGAATGTTCTTTCATTTTTCTATAGTTGCACCTAATCATGCGCATCATGCATGAACAAGCATAAATTCAGAAGCAATAAATAAGAAGCTCGCCAATGCTTTATCTTTCGGTGTATCATTACGACGAGCAAGGAAAAATGAGCACAAGCAAGTATTGGAGAACATAAGCAAATGTTTGCTCTTTATTACTCGTCTGGCGTATCTTTATACAGTAGGATCTCGATTATCCGTGTATTCTGGGACTACGCTTAACACAAATAATTTAAAAAATTTGGATGATAGTAAAATTAACTTACCTTTGTTCTAAAAACTGCGTTCCAATAAAAAATGGGTTTTTTGATGATTTCGGCCATGTGCTTTTATAATTATTGCTTATAACGGCGGAGTTGGCAGTTATGCAAACTTTTTATCTAAATTAGTGGTTTTTAAGGTATTTAAGGTATTCGTGTTAACTAGTGTTCGAGATTAAAGCGTTGCTTATTCGTTCGATGGTGACACATGTTGCGTATATGCGTTAGACGAAAGAACTCGCATAAATTCAATAATGAAACAATGAGCACGAGCAAATTTTTATATTGCTTGTTCGTGCTTGCTTTTTTAGCATATCATCATCGCCACTAGCAAGGAAGAACGAACATGAGTAAACACTGATGTTTGCTCTTACACGCTCTTTCGTGATCGTTTGGTATATTTACGACGTGGAACGTGACTATAAGTCAACACACACAACGTCGCAACACCCGGTTGTGCCAGCTAGCTCGTTTGATCCCAAAGAGGGGTCGAGATTAGCACAACGTAGGTCAACTTCCAACAAAGTATAAGGACAAGAATGGGCACCAGTCGTTCACAGAATCGCAGAGGCAGCACACACCTGAACGACAAGGCGTGTGGTATACTTACTTTACCCTAAATTTTGTCAATCGGTACCACTGGTCCAGCATCCAGACGTTCCACCTAGCTGAAAAATGCGGTTCGTCGAAAATAATTCAAAACAGATAATTAACAACAGTATTTATTCCACGAAACTGGCGAAATCAACAACTAAAAAAGGATTACAATTCAACAAAAAGGTATTAAGTACTGTTAATATAACAAAGAGAAATTTATGTCCTCGAAGGGACGCATACATTAAGTAGAAGTTATTGAATTTGCCTTTTAAGGATTAAGGTTAACGTAATATACAATATACAAACTATTTAATGCTTGTGTTCAATTAGCAAGAGTGCCAGAGGACTGGAAGAGTGATATGAACGTGCCTCTGTACAAAGGCACAGGTGGTAGATATGAATGCAAGAACTATAGAGCTATAAGTTTATTAAGTGTAGCTGGGAAGGTGTTTGGTAGAATTATA
>JAHWXV010848015.1:0-11312 GCA_024586415.1 Phrixothrix hirtus
ATAATTATTTATATATTAGTCCATTTTATTTTAATTTTCAAAGTAACGCACCTTGTACCATGATTTATTCTTACGTACCAGGCCGTATTCACCACAATATTATTGATTATATTTAAAATAATAAAATTTTAAATTTAAAAAAACCGTACGAAGTTATCGTTTAACCCAGTGCAATTAAAGTTACGTGGACAATGTTAACCATTGTCAGTAACTAAGGATCCTTTTATAACAAACAATTCATAATTATTTTCGAAATTTTTTTGCAGTATTAGGTTGAAGGTTTAAACAAAGGATTACTTTGCATCTGTTATATCCACAATCAAAGTGTTCACACATTAAGTATGAGTTAACCTAATTTAAGAATTGGTTTGCAGTTTTATGTATTAACCTTTTTATTCGTATTCAATGTATCAATTATTAAAAAGACAACAATTTTAAAATCGCAGGTAAACTAATTTCTAAGGTCGTTACAATGTATCCTTGCATGACGTGCTAAGAACTATTATACGTAAAGTAAATTTAAATTTACTGGAGTTGCTTGCAGCCATTTATGACAGCGCCTGTTCGACTAAGAATAATTAATTCACACTTTATAAGCAGTTGCGAGCAACATCGTTAAAGGCGCCACGCCGAGTTTAAAAAAAGCAAAACATTATAACTTTGTTTCTAAAATTATTTTGTAATATATTAGCCTAATGCACCAAAGATATCGAAGTTTGTAACAATTTGTGCATTTTTCAATGTCGTTAACAAAACTGTGGAAAATTTCGTAAAAGCGCTTCAAGTAATGCCTTAATTCATAAATTATTTAGAATTTGACATTTTTACTTACATAAGTTGTGTAAAGTAGCCTAGACCCGTTTCAAACTTTAGGAAATATTCTATCCGACATTATACTCGTCAATTCGAACATAGGGGTCCTAAACCTTGATTTATAATACGCAACAAAACCGTAAAGAGGTTTTTTCAAAAGTATTAAATATCCAAAATTGGAGATATTCCCTGAGGTAATGACACAAGTCATATCAAGTTTAAAGTAAGCAAATCAGCACAGCCTTGTTTCGAAACTAAGGTAAAAAGAAGCATATTTTGTAATACACTGCCCAAGGCACTAACAGCCATACAAAAATATGGGCGTATGTAGCAATTCGAACATTTTGCACACTTTGCTTAGTTTAAATTTCACTAACACTTTTATAAAGGCTTTTCAGGCAACGCCTTTATTAACAAAAAAGCCTTACTATTCACAATTGAGACTACTGGCTTAAAAAATAAGTTATGTAAGTATTTAAAAGAAAGCAACCCATATCCTAATATTTTTGACGTACTAATAACGGGTCTAAAAGTCATTTTAAAGGTAAACGTAACAACCTTCATTTTGATTTTTAATTATATGTAATAAAACTGCGCACGGTGATTCAGTAAATACCCTTTTTTGTATAAGCAATGATTTAATTGTCCCAAACTTGATATGTTTATGAAGGGTTGATTTGAAATAGAATTAAAATGGGCAAGTTTATGTATTAGAAAAAACGCATTTTTCAGATCATTAAATTCCATTAAATACATTTTATGAACTGCTCACACTTGTCACATAATTAAGGGCATTAAAAAAATGTGAATGTAATTCTCAACATGACAAACTATAATAACATGTCGAATTTCACTTTGTTTACTTACTAATATAAATGGGTGTTTGACCTGCTGCACCATAAATCCCCTGATTTTTATTTAGAAACGCTGTTAACAAATTAAATTTGGGAGTTATGTAATTTACAAATTAATAATTAATAGTGATTAAATGTAAATTTATTACAGTTGTTTCAAGATGGTTTTTGCAAATAAAATTTACGAATTACGATTACCGCAAAACACTCGGTTAAACCTTTTTAAATCTAAAAGGTTCTATTGCCGTCAAGAGAAAATGCGCCTTTTTTATTGTTAATATTTCGGAATTTGAGTAATAAATAATTATAAATTATGTACGTAAAATTGAATAGCTTATAATTTATTATTCAATTTTTTTTCAAACTTTACACAAGGTGCAAAAGGGAATTACCAAGGGATACCAAGTGTTTTTATTTTTTTAATTCGGATTTAGGTAACGAAATAATGCAAAGAAAAACAAATTAATTGTATGAAATAAGCCGTATTTTCTTTTAACAATAAAGTTTTCTTTCGTTTTTTGATAAATTTTATTTCTCCAAAAAACATTGATAATAAAACATTCTTTGAAAACGCACATAAGCAAATCTAATTTAATAAATCAGAATCGATCTTTTTATTAATTTCAATTACACTGAGTGCTTATCCTGTAGCATGAGTAAGACTGGAATAAACGTATGTGATTTCGTCAAAAATTGAAATGAAACTTCTGACTATAATATTGTAAATCAGAAGTTCTCAAAAAGTTTTACAAGAATTTTCTAATTTCGATTGGGCCCCAACTAAAACTGTTTAATTTTTTTATTATTTATTTGTGAATGTATTAGGCGTAAAAAATGTGTGCTTAAAATTTCCGCAATTAATTCAAAGTAACCCTGTATACAGTTTGTAAAACTCCTTTAACGGCATCTTTGGCACTTCACTGTATTAACAAAATCGGTTCCTGTAATTATTAATATATTGAAATAGTCTGCTGCTTTATTATTTGTACATAAAATGTAAATATTGGCAATTTTGTACATAAGGCATTTTTATTAACTTGACTAAAAAGACATAATTGTTTAAAATTTGAGATATTTTTATTTTTATGTGCTCTGAAATGTCACCACAAAGATTAAGTCATTCAAGCGCAGCGCCAAGTTTAAAGTAAGCAAAACACCGTGGCTTTGTTTTAAAACTTACAACCTAAGGCACTAATACTGATACTGAAAATATGGGAGTTTATAATAATTTGGACATTTTTGCAAAACTTTGTTTCGAAAATTAGGTAAGCGAGAAGCCTGTCTTGCAATATACTGTTTAAGGCACTAGTAGTGACCCTGGAAGTATCGGACACTTTAACATAAACTTTGCTTAGTTTTCAACTTTACTAATAAACCTCTGAAAAACCGTTATTAAGGCCGTTTAGGCAATATGCTGTTCAATGAAAAAAATGTATTATCCAAATAAATATAAATAAAGGAGCCGCGTCAAGTTTCAGGTAGGGAAGATATCACAATCATCAGTAGAAAATTAGACAAAAGGTAAGGCAATGTTGTAATATACTGCCTAAGGCACTAATAGTGACACTGCAACTATCGGTGCTTCCAGTAATTCAGACATTTTAACATAAACCATGAGTAGTTTCCAATTTCACTAACAAAACTGAAAAACTGTTATAGTCTTTTCAGACAATGCCTTGTTTGATAAAAACGCTTTATTATCCAAAATCAAAAATAAATTCTTAAAGACGTTGTCTAAAACATTATGTTATAAGGAGCTTAGCATAACGCAATGTCTATACCTCACAGCACTACCTCCTCCGATTCGGCAAGTTTAGACCTGCCTGCCTCAATCAATTATCCTTCCAAATTCGAGTTGCGAAGTGCCATTCGTTTCTTGCAGGCTGAGGATTATAATTTTGCAGAAATTCACCGTAGAATGGGCCAGGTATATGTAGTGCGTGAGTCATATAGGAAATTTTGAGAAAGGCGAACGGATGTCCATGATGAAGATAGTCAAGGTGGAAGTGTTGACACATCGGTACGTGAAAAGCGTAGCTTTTCATTAACAACTCTCTGTGAACTTTTCTGAAATCTCAAGATATACTCTCCTCAAGTAATAACAGAGAGCTTTGGTTATCGCAAACTTTGTACGCGTTGAGTCACAAAAATGTTAACGGAAAATCACAAGGTTCGTCGAATAGATTCAGCCTTAACATTTTTAATCCAGTACGAGGAAAATGAGAACTTTTTGAAAAAAATCGTTACGAAATATGAGATGAAGAAGATGAGGAAGTCTGTAATCGAAGAAGATTTGGTGCGGCATGTTGACACATCGGTGCGTAAAAAACATAGGTTTGCAATAACAACTGTCTATGTAGCTTTCTGAACTCTCAAGTGCGCCTCTCTACATAATCATGACAAAGAACCTTGGTTATCGTAAACTTATACACGTTGAGTACCAAAAATGCTAGCGGAAAATTGCAAGGTTCGTCGAATAGGTTCAGCCCTAACATTTTTGAATCAGTAAAAGAAAAGTGGAGAGAACGTTCTGAAAAAAATTGTTACAAAAGATGAAATGGGTTAAATGTGAAAACCCTGAGACAAACCCGCAGTCTCAACAATGGATGCATACTCACTTCCCAAATAAACCAAAAAAGTTCAAGTAAACTTTCAGCAACAAGAAGCCTGTAGCTACAGTACTTTGGTAGTCGAATTTTTTGTGTTGGGAACAATAATAAATGAAGAAGGATACTGCGAGCCAATGCACAATCTACGGAGAGAAATCCAAAACAAACGGAGGAGAAAGTCCTTTTCAGAAGTTGTTTTGCTTCACGGCAATGTCCGACCGCATGTTACTGCATCAACGCGACAACTTCTTAATAGTTTGAAATGGGAGATGATAGTCTTGACTTGGCTCCCAGTGACTCTGATCTCTTCCTTGAGATGAAGAAGTGGCTGAAAGGACAGCGCTTCAAACAAATGAGGACCTACACACTTCACTTGTATTTTAATTTCTCGGGCTGCTGGAGGTTGGAAAAGAAATAGCCTTCGAACTTCGAAATTTAAGCAATTTAAGATGGAGAACGTCTTTATTAGAGTTTCAAATAATTGAAAACCGTGAGTCTATTTTCAAAACTATACCACTACTCTATAAAAGTGTTGTAAAGGCTTTCTAGGCACTGCCTATATCAATAAAATATTCTCCCTTCGTTAATAAAATTTTGAAGTGGAAGACACCACACCGCGCGCTATATAATAACAACGGGCAAATATTAGGTAAAAGGGGCACTAATAGTGACGCTAAATAATGGTATAAGTTATAATTCGACCATTTTAATAGCATTGTTTAGTTTTTGATTTTCACTAACAAAACTTAGAAAAACTGATATTTCAAGGAATACTTTAATAAATGAGAGAAACCTAGTTATCCAATTAAAGATTTTTAGACAATTTGAGATGTTAGCGTAACCAATGAAGTATCTAAAGCAAGCTAGGTATATTTCCAAATGTATGCAGTAAAAGAGAACTATTTCTTAGCATTTGGTAAGACATGGTCACGGTGAAAATTGGTTTAAACTCATTATGTTTTCTCTACACAGCTCCAAAGATGACGGTGTTGCTTCGGCTAGCTCGCGGGAGGCCGTGGGCCTTTCTAAAGCTGAAAGAGAGCTAAAGTAAATATTCAATTAAAGATTGTTTGATATGCTTTGCCGCAAAACCCTGATAATGCAAGTGTTGGCCAAAAATCTGACTAAAAATAAAGTACAAGCTGATCGTAGACTAGCCCCGAAAATATACCAAGCGATCTACTTACCATAAAGATTTCCAAACTACATCAATGCCACAGAAGAACCTAAAATTCAAGTTTCAAGCTATAGGTACCACGCGCCTAAATTTTGCTCCTGGATTATTTACTATTATCAGAAGATTCCAAAAATCTAGTCAGTCGTGACATTGTGCAAAATTTCTGCTACCGGCAACTTCGTTAGTTTTCGTAAAGGGATATTTTGGAAGCCATCGTACATCTTTGGGCCCAACAATACTCCGAAAACCAAGAATTAGCGCTCCAACTCACGAGGCCGCTTCTTTGGAATACCAACCTTATTCACCGAATTTGGAGCATGTGGTCGACTTTAGCGGCCACGCGAAAACTTCTAGTCATTAAAACAATTCAGTGAAAGGGGATACAAATTTCTGTGAAAATGGAGCAACGTATTTGCGAAAATTCACGTTTTTAGCTACGAGCGACTACTTCGGTTCTTGTGGAATCTTGTTCCTAAAACCAAATGATATGGTTTTATAAAAGAAAAGACGCACCCGGTACAGCTTATCAAATTTCAGATTATGGGGATCAAATTATAAGATGCACTACATTGTAGAATATAAAAAATTAAATAATATTCGTTACAGGGTGTATAAGCGTCACGCAAAGTAGTAAAAGTGTCAACTAGCTCAAACCAACATCGATGAAGAACCTCAGACTTTCTCTCTACCTCTCTTGATATCCAAAAATTTTGGACCTTTAGCACATGGAAACAAAATGAAGAAAAAGATACAATAAAGAAAGAAGAAAAACCTATCGGCATGTCTATTTCCCAGTGAATCTAAAGAACAAACGTACACTTAGCAATGGACAAATGATATTGCTGTGCTCACTTGAAGCTGTAAACTTAAGGCTGTAAAAATAAATTGGAATTATTAATTAAAGAAATTAGCAAAGATACCCAGATTGCTGGAAGTTAATTTTTACGTTTAGGTTAGAATTTAATTTAGTAAAGCAATCACATGCCGCATCTGTTAAACTGATACAAATACAGATTCTTAAATTTTAATCTTGCACAAATTACAGATTTTAATAATTTTAAATAATCATCAAATCACCCTCAACTCATGTGATCTATTAAAGATTTCTAATACTAAAATTAACTGATAACTAAATCAAAAGGAACAATTAAGCTAATAAGACAAATTTAAAAGGTATCTTAATAAATTTACGTTAATAAAATTTAAAATATGCAGTGTGGTCGTAAATTATTGATAAGAGGACAAATATTTATTACAAAAAAACTGTGTAGTTTGTAGCAAAAGAAAGTCTTACACTTTTATCTTCGTTGCAGGTATATGCATACTGAGTTTGTATACCAGCAATCGCTGGTATTGTGTTCTGTAGTATCATAGATCCGGTCGCCGATTAGTGCACAGCTAAATTTTAGCAGGACATATGGGCGACCGGTACTTGATTACAAAAGTATCGTTGCGTGGTATGCCAAGTTTTAAGAAGACCAGAAGTGTTGCCTCATTTCTCCGAACAAGCCGATTAGGAGAAAGCAATTCGACGAAACCATTCCAAGTGTACTCCTGCATAGTGTATCGCGTGAACTCGGACTTCACTTGTATGCGTATAAAATCCAGATACTGTAAAATTTGAAGACATATAGCCGGCTCATCGTGTAATTAGTGAACAAGATTTTGCATATGGTTTATGACGATAATGAGTACCTGGAGCGTGTGCTTTCCAGATGAGACTTGGGTACAGAAATCTGCATTTCTTCTTCATGAGAAAGCGAACAAAATTGGATATGTGGATGCATGATAATGTCATGGTGATTTTCGAGAACGATTGGAAGAGATATTTTCTAGCAGGTGAATTGGACTTGGCGGTCCGACAGCCTGACTACCACAGTGATTGGACGTAAACCTCCTGGATTCTGCTATGGAGTTGTGTCAAGGATAGTGTATGCATACGTGTACCTTATTTGGACAAATTTACAAGAAGAATAACTGACACTGCGACTGGTGTCACCTAAGAAATGTTGCACAACACATGGCGGTTAGACCTTCTGCGGGTAGCAAACACCGTATATGTGAAAGTGCTTTTCCAACGTTTCTTCTTTACTTCAGTATCATATAAGCCCGCTCTTTGATTTTAAGGTTGCAGACTTTCATTATTATATACTTACTATATGAGAACGTGTAGAATGCGCATTTATAACTTCAGCTTTAATCGGGGCGCATGACGTGTTGCTTGCCTATAATTCCTATTAGCTAATATTCAAACTCTGAAGTTTTTAACCAATTAGTTTCTTAGTTATGTATAATTATTGCTACTTGAAACGTTCACTCATTAATATGTGATCCCTAACCTCGTTAAGAAATTTTACATTTCAAGTTTAAATTGTTTGTTTATATTATAAAACTTTCTTAAATGATCTTTACATTTCATCTCATTTGATTGTAACCTTAAATTACGCTTTTTATGTATTTTATTGAGCTAATCGATACTTGTATGTTAATAATATGAACAATATGCACAATGTACAGGGTGATCTTGAATGTCCATTTGCGTTTTCTAGCAACTATTTAATTATTTTTTAGGGATTTTTTATTCACAATTTTTTTCCAATTATAAATTTAAATGAATTTAAATGAAAGCTAGCAGTTGCTAAAGGAATATTACACGTTAACATTGTACAAAGCACTTAATCCGTGTCTTTTATTGCCACAAATCATACATCTGTAACTTTGTAATACGTTTGTGCAATGATTGAAAGACTTTATGGTCACTAGTTCATATTAGTGAAATTATTTTTATCACCGGTCGGTTGCGTGTGTGGACGTTATCAACCATAGAAGAGATAGTTTAAACGTAGGTTTACTAACCTTTGAACAGAAAATAGTAACAACACTAAATTTAATTTCGCACAGCATCAATCAACGTTAGAAATTATGACTGGGAATTTCCATAGAAAGGACATTGCCATTGCCAAAAGCGTGCTTGGGAACTTCGCTAATTATTCAAATAAGATCTAAAATAATATAACATCTGTGCCCAGCATTAAAATTAACTACTAGAATAAAATTATAAAATTAGTACCTACCTTTCGCTGTTAGCGACGTCAGGTGTAAGTCAGTTTAGATGACTAAAATTAAATTAAACGCAACTATTAGTGACAATTCACCAAGTAAACGGTGCGAAATTAAAGCCGCAGCAATGTGCCTTACAATTTAGCCTAGAAGTAAAAACGAAACAATACCATATAACACATTGGCTACAAATGAATTTGCAAAATAATTTCCATGAGTAATTTTTCAGGCAACTGCTAGATTCCTTTGCCAAAATGCATTGAGTAATTTTTGCATTTGTGCCACATCTGAAAAGAATTGTTCTGATAAGGAGTGCTGCATCAACCAATGGGGTCAAATCAGGATATTACATTGCGTGCGATAGTTTCTAGCGTGGTTTGAGCAATGTGCGACATACCATTGTCGAACAACAGTCTTTGTTCTTCAATTTTGACGGCTACGCGTTTTTTCTGTGAATATTTTGACACTGATGTAGACATCTGTTCGGGGTCCACTCACAAATGTTTGCGTACATGATTTTCATACCTAATCCACCTTTCATCTTGTTGAACAGATTAAAAGAAATCTGGTATGAGACAACACACGCCTTTCTCTTACGTGGATAAATATAGAAATATGCAAAGGTCCACAAATTATTAAAATATTATTTACATTTATTTTGGGAACGCTAATTGTAATGGTCGCCCATCCAAGTTTTTGGATGTGCAAAACCCTGCTTAACTCTAAAGTTTTTCTCTGATAACTCGCTTCATCGCATATTTTTAGGAAAACCTCTACATTTGCGTAAAAAGATGCCAAAGGCATAAGAACTGAAGCAAGTTTCAAAAACATTGTTATAGCCATTTTCGAGAAAATCGCTAAAAACTTAAGTATCGCAAGAATAAAGAGGCACTTCCGGTGATTCGATTTAAACTAAATTCTTGTCGTCTCATGTACGGAAGCTACAAAACTAAAATATAGATTTTTATTTCCAGATGATTATTTGTTTTTGGGATACGTTGTTTCCAACTAATACGCCAAGTACTTCCGGTTAGGCAATTTTCAAAAATTTGTTGCAGAAAGTCCTTGGTTAATATAAACCTGAATTAAATAGCTAAGAAATATGCTAAATTTAAAAAAATCGTTGAGCCGATTTCAAGAAATCTGGAAAAACGAAAAATTGGGAAAATATCTAAAAATGACAGAAATGAAGTGTTACTTCCGGTTATTCGATTTTAACCAAATTCTTGATTTAGCACACTAATACACTTACGACCCCAAACATAAATTTTCATTTACCTAGCTCTTTCAGTTTCGTAGTTATTTTATTCAGAGTTAACGGTGGAAGTACTTCCGGTTATTCGATTTACGGTAAAAATTTTCTGAGTAAACGCCAAGACTGTATGAAAAGTCCTTGAATTTCTAAGAATTGTAATGAATTTTTAAAAAATCGTTATAGCCAATTTCAAGAAAATTTCGAAAAACCAAAAATTCGGAAAATATCCAAAAATGACAGAAATGAAGTGCTACTTCCGGTTATTTGATTTTAACCAAATTCTTGATTTAGCACACTAATACGCTTATGACCCCAAACACAAATTTTCATTTATCTAGCTCTTTCAGTTTCGTAGTTATTTTATTCAGAGTTAACGGTGGAAGTACTTCCGGTTATTCGATTTGCAGAAAATTTTCTGAGTAACCGCCAAGACTGTATGAAAAGGCCTGGAATTTCTAAGAAATATAATGAATGTTTAAAAAATCGTTATAGCCAATTTCAAGAAAATCTCGAACAACCAAAAATTCGGAAAATATCCAAAAATGACAGAAATGAAGTGTTACTTCCGGTTATTAGATTTTAACCAATTTCTTGATTTAGCACACTAATACACTTATGACCGCAAATATAAATTTTCACTCACCTAGGTCTTCCAGTTTTAGAGTTATTTTATTCAGTGTTAATGGTGGAAGTACTTCCGGTTACTCGATTTACGGAAAATATTCTGAGTAACCACCTAGACTGTATGAAAAGATCTTGAATTTCTAAAAAATACAGTAAATTTTTAAAAAATCGTTATAGCGGATTTCAAGAAAATCTCGAAAAACGAAAAATTGGGAAAATATCTAAAAATGACAGAAATGAAGTGCTACTTCCGGTTATTTAATTTTAACCAAATTCTTGATTTAGAACACTAATACACTTATGACCTCAAATATAAATTTTCATTTAGCTAGGGATTTTGGTTTAATTGTTATTTTATTGAGAGTTAACGATGGCAGCACTTCCGGTTACTCGAGTTACGGAAAATTTTGTGAGAAATTGCCTAGATTTTATAAAAGAGTATTAAATATATAAGAAATATACGAAATTTAAAAAAAAATCGTTAGTGTCGATATTGAGAAAATCTCAAAAAATCATAAAATGACAAGAGTAAAGCGACACTTCCAGTTATCCGATTTTAGTGAAATTATTAGAGTTGCATGCGACGATGGACGCGAAGTCACATATAAAATTTTGTTTTTCTAGGACATTTAGTTTTCGAGTTATCATGTTAGCAGACACACACACGCACGCAGCCACGCACGCGCGCTCGTACGCGCGCACGCACGCACACGCGCTCGCACGCACGCACCCACTCAGGCCAATTTCCAAAAACATAATTTTCGTACTTAGGGTACCCGAAAACGTGCATTTCCACTAAAATTTCGACATCGAAAATTTTGGCTGAAAACGATACTTTCTCTTTTACCTATATTTCATATAGGGTAAAATAAACTAATTTAAAATAATTAAGCACCGATAGTAATTTATAGGCAATATTC